>CAMAOD020000043.1:0-26881 GCA_945859595.2 Megachile willughbiella | reverse complement strand
CCTTATTACTATTATTATTATCGTAATAACTCTTATTTTTATTCTTATTTCTATTATTATTATCATTATAACTATTATTTTCAGCCTTATTCCTATTTTTATCATGTAATAACTCTTATTTTTATCCTTTTTACTATTATTATTATCATTATAACTATCATTTTCAGCCTTATTCCTATTTTTATCATGTAATAACTCTTATTTTTATCCGTATTACTATTATTATTATCGTAATAACTCTTATTTTTATCCTTATTACTATTATTATTATCGTAATAACTCTTATTTTTATCCTTATTTCTATTATTATTATCATTATAACTATTATTATTGTCGTAATAACTCTTATTTTTATCCTTATTAGTATTATTATTATCGTAGTAACTATTATTTTCAGTCTTATCACTATTATTATTATCGTAATAACTCTTATTTTTATCCTTATTACTATTATTATTATCGCAATAACTCTTATTTTTATCCTTATATCTATTATTATTATCATTATGACTATTACTTTCAGCCATATTCCTATTTTTATTATGTAATAACACTTATTTTTATCCTTATTCCTATTTTTATTATCGTAATAACTCTTATTTTTATCCTAATTTCTATTATTATTATCGTAATAACTCTTATTTTTATCCTTATTTCTATTATTATTATCATTATAACTATTATTTTCAGCCTTATTGCTATTTTTATCATTTAAAACTCTTATTTTTATCCTTATTACTATTATTATTATCGTAATAACTCTTATTTTTATCCTTATTACTATTATTATTATCGCAATAACTCTTATTTTTGTCCTTATTCCTATTTTATCATCATACTAACTCTTACTTTTATCCTTATTACTATTATTATTATCGTAATAACTCTTATTTTTATTCTTATTTCTGTTATTATTATCATTATAACTATTATTTTCAGCCTTATTCCTATTTTTATCATGTAATAACTCTATTTTTATCCTTTTTACTATTATTATTATCATTATAACTATCATTTTCAGCCTTGTCCTATTTTTATCATGTAATAACTCTTATTTTTATCCGTATTACTATTATTATTATCGTAATAACTCTTATTTTTGTCCTTATTCCTATTATATCATCATATTAACTCTTACTTCTATCCTTATTACTATTATTATTAACGTAATAACTCTTATTTTTATCCTTATTTCTATTATTTTTATCGTAATAACTCTTATTTTTATCCTTATTACTATTATTATTATCATTATAAGTATTATTTTCAGCCTTATTCCTATTTTAATTATGTAATAACTCTTATTTTTATCCTTATTACTATTGTTATTATCGTAATAACTATTATTTTCAGCCTTATCACTATTATTATTATATAAATAACTCTTATTTTTATCCTTATTACTATTAGTATTATCGTAATAACTCTTATTTTTATCCTAATTTCTATTATTATTATCGTAATAACTCTTATTCTTATCCTTATTTCTATTATTATTATCATTATGACTATTATTTTCAGCCTTATTCCTATTTTTATCATGTAATAACTCTTATTTTTATCCTTATTACTATTATTATTATCGTAATAACTCTTATTTTTATACTTATTACTATTATTATTATCATTATAACTATTATTTTTCAGCCTTATTCCTATTTTTATCATGTAATAACTCTTATTTTTATCCTTATTACTATTATTATTATCGTAATAACTCTTATTTTTATCCTTATTTCTATTATTATTATCATTATAACTATTATTATTGTCGTAATAACTCTTATTTTTATCCTTATTACTATTATTATTATCGTAATAACTCTTATTTTTATCCTTATATTTATTATTATTATCATTATAACTATTATTATTGTCGTAATAACTATTATTTTCAGCCTTATCACTATTATTATTATCGTAATAACTCTTATATTTATCCTTATTAGTATTATTATTATCGTAGTAACTATTATTTTCAGTCTTATCACTATTATTATTATCGTAATAACTCTTATTTTTATCCTTATTACTATTATTATTATCGCAATAACTCTTATTTTTATCCTTATATCTATTATTATTATCATTATGACTATTACTTTCAGCCATATTCCTATTTTTATTATGTAATAACACTTATTTTTATCCTTATTTCTATTACTATTATCATTATAACTATTATTTTCAGCCTTATTGCTATTTTTATCATTTAATAACTCTTATTTTTATCCTTATTGCTATTATTATTATCGTAATAACTCTTATTTTTATCCTTATTACTATTATTATTATCGTAATAACTATTATTTTCAGCCTTATCACTATTATTATTATCGTAATAACTCTTATATTTATCCTTATTACTATTATTATTATCGTAATAACTCTTATTTTTATCCTTATTTCTATTATTATTATCATTATAACTATTACTTTCAGCCATATTCCTATTTTTATTATGTAATAACTCTTATTTCTATACTAATTTCTATTATTATTATCGTAATAACTCTTATTTTTACCCTTATAACTATTATTATTATCGCAATAACTCTTATTTTTGTCCTTATTCCTATTTTATCATCATACTAACTCTTACTTTTATCCTTATTACTATTATTATTATCGTAATAACTCTTATTTTTATTCTTATTTCTATTATTATTATCATTATAACTATTATTTTCAGCCTTATTCCTATTTTTATCATGTAATAACTCTTATTTTTATCCTTTTTACTATTATTATTATCATTATAACTATCATTTTCAGCCTTATTCCTATTTTTATCATGTAATAACTCTTATTTTTATCCGTATTACTATTATTATTATCGTAATAACTCTTATTTTTATCCTTATTACTATTATTATTATCGTAATAACTCTTATTTTTATCCTTATTTCTATTATTATTATCATTATAACTATTATTATTGTCGTAATAACTCTTATTTTTATCCTTATTAGTATTATTATTTCGTAGTAACTATTATTTTCAGTCTTATCACTATTATTATTATCGTAATAACTCTTATTTTTATCCTTATTACTATTATTATTATCGCAATAACTCTTATTTTTATCCTTATATCTATTATTATTATCATTATGACTATTACTTTCAGCCATATTCCTATTTTTATTATGTAATAACACTTATTTTTATCCTTATTCCTATTTTTATTATCGTAATAACTCTTATTTTTATCCTAATTTCTATTATTATTATCGTAATAACTCTTATTTTTATCCTTATTTCTATTATTATTATCATTATAACTATTATTTTCAGCCTTATTGCTATTTTTATCATTTAAAACTCTTATTTTTATCCTTATTACTATTATTATTATCGTAATAACTCTTATTTTTATCCTTATTACTATTATTATTATCGCAATAACTCTTATTTTTGTCCTTATTCCTATTTTATCATCATACTAACTCTTACTTTTATCCTTATTACTATTATTATTATCGTAATAACTCTTATTTTTATTCTTATTTCTATTATTATTATCATTATAACTATTATTTTCAGCCTTATTCCTATTTTTATCATGTAATAACTCTATTTTTATCCTTTTTACTATTATTATTATCATTATAACTATCATTTTCAGCCTTGTCCTATTTTTATCATGTAATAACTCTTATTTTTATCCGTATTACTATTATTATTATCGTAATAACTCTTATTTTTGTCCTTATTCCTATTACATCATCATATTAACTCTTACTTCTATCCTTATTACTATTATTATTAACGTAATAACTCTTATTTTTATCCTTATTTCTATTATTTTTATCGTAATAACTCTTATTTTTATCCTTATTACTATTATTATTATCATTATAAGTATTATTTTCAGCCTTATTCCTATTTTAATTATGTAAGAACTCTTATTTTTATCCTTATTACTATTATTATTATCGTAATAACTATTATTTTCAGCCTTATCACTATTATTATTACATAAATAACTCTTATTTTTATCCTTATTTCTATTATTATTATAATTATAACTATTATTTTCAGCCTTATTCCTATTTTTATCATGTAATAACTCTTATTTTTATCCGTATTACTATTATTATTATCGTAATAACTCTTATTTTTATCCTTATTACTATTATTATTATCGTAGTAACTCTCATTTTTATCCTTATTTCTATTTTTATTATCATTATAACTATTATTTTCAGCCTTATTCCTATTTTTATCATGTAATAACTCTTTTTTTTATCCTTATTTCTATTATTATTATCATTATGACTATTACTTTCAGCCATATTCCTATTTTTATTATGTAATAACACTTATTTTTATCCTTATTCCTATTTTTATTATCGTAATAACTCTTATTTTTATCCTAATTTCTATTATTATTATCGTAATAACTCTTATTTTTATCCTTATTTCTATTATTATTATCATTATAACTATTATTTTCAGCCTTATTGCTATTTTTATCATTTAATAACTCTTATTTTTATCCTTATTACTATTATTATTATCGTAATAACTCTTATTTTTATCCTTATTACTATTATTATTATCGTAATAACTCTTATTTTTATCCTTATTTCTATTATTATTATCATTATAACTATTATTATTGTCGTAATAACTCTTATTTTTATCCTAATTTCTATTATTATTATCGTAATAACTCTTATTTTTATCCTTATTTCTATTATTATTATCATTATAACTATTATTTTCAGCCTTATTGCTATTTTTATCATTTAATAACTCTTATTTTTATCCTTATTACTATTATTATTATCGTAATAACTCTTAGTTTTATCCTTATTACTATTATTATTATCGTAATAACTATTATTTTCAGCCTTATCACTATTATTATTATCGTAATAACTCTTATTTTTATCCTTATTTCTATTATTATTATCATTATAACTATTACTTTCAGCCATATTCCTATTTTTATTATGTAATAACTCTTATTTTTATCCTAATTTCTATTATTATTATCGTAATAACTCTTATTTTTACCCTTATAACTATTATTATTATCGCAATAACTCTTATTTTTGTCCTTATTCCTATTTTATCATCATACTAACTCTTACTTTTATCCTTATTACTATTATTATTATCGTAATAGCTCTTATTTTTATTCTTATTTCTATTATTATTATCATTATAACTATTATTTTCAGCCTTATTCCTATTTTTATTATGTAATAACACTTATTTTTATCCTTATTCCTATTTTTATTATCGTAATAACTCTTATTTTTATCCTAATTTCTATTATTATTATCGTAATAACTCTTATTTTTATCCTTATTTCTATTATTATTATCATTATAACTATTATTTTCAGCCTTATTGCTATTTTTATCATTTAATAACTCTTATTTTTATCCTTATTACTATTATTATTATCGTAATAACTCTTATTTTTATCCTTATTTCTATTATTATTATCATTATAACTATTATTATTGTCGTAATAACTCTTATTTTTATCCTTATTAGTATTATTATTATCGTAGTAACTATTATTTTCAGTCTTATCACTATTATTATTATCGTAATAACTCTTATTTTTATCCTTATTACTATTATTATTATCGCAATAACTCTTATTTTTATCCTTATATCTATTATTATTATCATTATGACTATTACTTTCAGCCATATTCCTATTTTTATTATGTAATAACACTTATTTTTATCCTTATTCCTATTTTTATTATCGTAATAACTCTTATTTTTATCCTAATTTCTATTATTATTATCGTAATAACTCTTATTTTTATCCTTATTTCTATTATTATTATCATTATAACTATTATTTTCAGCCTTATTGCTATTTTTATCATTTAATAACTCTTATTTTTATCCTTATTACTATTATTATTATCGTAATAACTCTTATTTTTATCCTTATTACTATTATTATTATCGCAATAACTCTTATTTTTGTCCTTATTCCTATTTTATCATCATACTAACTCTTACTTTTATCCTTATTACTATTATTATTATCGTAATAACTCTTATTTTTATTCTTATTTCTATTATTATTATCATTATAACTATTATTTTCAGCCTTATTCCTATTTTTGTCATGTAATAACTCTATTTTTATCCTTTTTACTATTATTATTATCATTATAACTATCATTTTCAGCCTTGTTCCTATTTTTATCATGTAATAACTCTTATTTTTATCCGTATTACTATTATTATTATCGTAATAACTCTTATTTTTGTCCTTATTCCTATTATATCATCATATTAACTCTTACTTCTATCCTTATTACTATTATTATTAACGTAATAACTCTTATTTTTATCCTTATTTCTATTATTTTTATCGTAATAACTCTTATTTTTATCCTTATTACTATTATTATTATCATTATAAGTATTATTTTCAGCCTTATTCCTATTTTAATTATGTAAGAACTCTTATTTTTATCCTTATTACTATTATTATTATCGTAATAACTATTATTTTCAGCCTTATCACTATTATTATTACATAAATAACTCTTATTTTTATCCTTATTTCTATTATTATTATAATTATAACTATTATTTTCAGCCTTATTCCTATTTTTATCATGTAATAACTCTTATTTTTATCCGTATTACTATTATTATTATCGTAATAACTCTTATTTTTATCCTTATTACTATTATTATTATCGTAGTAACTCTCATTTTTATCCTTATTTCTATTTTTATTATCATTATAACTATTATTTTCAGCCTTATTCCTATTTTTATCATGTAATAACTCTTTTTTTTATCCTTATTTCTATTATTATTATCATTATGACTATTACTTTCAGCCATATTCCTATTTTTATTATGTAATAACACTTATTTTTATCCTTATTCCTATTTTTATTATCGTAATAACTCTTATTTTTATCCTAATTTCTATTATTATTATCGTAATAACTCTTATTTTTATCCTTATTTCTATTATTATTATCATTATAACTATTATTTTCAGCCTTATTGCTATTTTTATCATTTAATAACTCTTATTTTTATCCTTATTACTATTATTATTATCGTAATAACTCTTAGTTTTATCCTTATTACTATTATTATTATCGTAATAACTATTATTTTCAGCCTTATCACTATTATTATTATCGTAATAACTCTTATTTTTATCCTTATTTCTATTATTATTATCATTATAACTATTACTTTCAGCCATATTCCTATTTTTATTATGTAATAACTCTTATTTTTATCCTAATTTCTATTATTATTATCGTAATAACTCTTATTTTTACCCTTATAACTATTATTATTATCGCAATAACTCTTATTTTTGTCCTTATTCCTATTTTATCATCATACTAACTCTTACTTTTATCCTTATTACTATTATTATTATCGTAATAGCTCTTATTTTTATTCTTATTTCTATTATTATTATCATTATAACTATTATTTTCAGCCTTATTCCTATTTTTATCATGTAATAACTCTTATTTTTATCCTTTTTACTATTATTATTATCATTATAACTATCATTTTCAGCCTTATTCCTATTTTTATCATGTAATAACTCTTATTTTTATCCGTATTACTATTATTATTATCGTAATAACTCTTATTTTTATCCTTATTACTATTATTATTATCGTAGTAACTCTCATTTTTATCCTTATTTCTATTTTTATTATCATTATAACTATTATTTTCAGCCTTATTCCTATTTTTATCATGTAATAACTCTTTTTTTTATCCTTATTTCTATTATTATTATCATTATGACTATTACTTTCAGCCATATTCCTATTTTTATTATGTAATAACACTTATTTTTATCCTTATTCCTATTTTTATTATCGTAATAACTCTTATTTTTATCCGTATTACTATTATTATTATCGTAATAACTCTTATTTTTATCCTTATTACTATTATTATTATCGTAGTAACTCTCATTTTTATCCTTATTTCTATTTTTATTATCATTATAACTATTATTTTCAGCCTTATTCCTATTTTTATCATGTAATAACTCTTTTTTTTATCCTTATTTCTATTATTATTATCATTATGACTATTACTTTCAGCCATATTCCTATTTTTATTATGTAATAACACTTATTTTTATCCTTATTCCTATTTTTATTATCGTAATAACTCTTATTTTTATCCTAATTTCTATTATTATTATCGTAATAACTCTTATTTTTATCCTTATTTCTATTATTATTATCATTATAACTATTATTTTCAGCCTTATTGCTATTTTTATCATTTAATAACTCTTATTTTTATCCTTATTACTATTATTATTATCGTAATAACTCTTATTTTTATCCTTATTACTATTATTATTATCGTAATAACTCTTATTTTTATCCTTATTTCTATTATTATTATCATTATAACTATTATTATTGTCGTAATAACTCTTATTTTTATCCTAATTTCTATTATTATTATCGTAATAACTCTTATTTTTATCCTTATTTCTATTATTATTATCATTATAACTATTATTTTCAGCCTTATTGCTATTTTTATCATTTAATAACTCTTATTTTTATCCTTATTACTATTATTATTATCGTAATAACTCTTAGTTTTATCCTTATTACTATTATTATTATCGTAATAACTATTATTTTCAGCCTTATCACTATTATTATTATCGTAATAACTCTTATTTTTATCCTTATTTCTATTATTATTATCATTATAACTATTACTTTCAGCCATATTCCTATTTTTATTATGTAATAACTCTTATTTTTATCCTAATTTCTATTATTATTATCGTAATAACTCTTATTTTTACCCTTATAACTATTATTATTATCGCAATAACTCTTATTTTTGTCCTTATTCCTATTTTATCATCATACTAACTCTTACTTTTATCCTTATTACTATTATTATTATCGTAATAGCTCTTATTTTTATTCTTATTTCTATTATTATTATCATTATAACTATTATTTTCAGCCTTATTCCTATTTTTATCATGTAATAACTCTTATTTTTATCCTTTTTACTATTATTATTATCATTATAACTATCATTTTCAGCCTTATTCCTATTTTTATCATGTAATAACTCTTATTTTTATCCGTATTACTATTATTATTATCGTAATAACTCTTATTTTTATCCTTATTACTATTATTATTATCGTAATAACTCTTATTTTTATCCTTATTTCTATTATTATTATCATTATAACTATTATTATTGTCGTAATAACTCTTATTTTTATCCTTATTAGTATTATTATTTCGTAGTAACTATTATTTTCAGTCTTATCACTATTATTATTATCGTAATAACTCTTATTTTTATCCTTATTACTATTATTATTATCGCAATAACTCTTATTTTTATCCTTATATCTATTATTATTATCATTATGACTATTACTTTCAGCCATATTCCTATTTTTATTATGTAATAACACTTATTTTTATCCTTATTCCTATTTTTATTATCGTAATAACTCTTATTTTTATCCTAATTTCTATTATTATTATCGTAATAACTCTTATTTTTATCCTTATTTCTATTATTATTATCATTATAACTATTATTTTCAGCCTTATTGCTATTTTTATCATTTAAAACTCTTATTTTTATCCTTATTACTATTATTATTATCGTAATAACTCTTATTTTTATCCTTATTACTATTATTATTATCGCAATAACTCTTATTTTTGTCCTTATTCCTATTTTATCATCATACTAACTCTTACTTTTATCCTTATTACTATTATTATTATCGTAATAACTCTTATTTTTATTCTTATTTCTATTATTATTATCATTATAACTATTATTTTCAGCCTTATTCCTATTTTTATCATGTAATAACTCTATTTTTATCCTTTTTACTATTATTATTATCATTATAACTATCATTTTCAGCCTTATTCCTATTTTTATCATGTAATAACTCTTATTTTTATCCGTATTACTATTATTATTATCGTAATAACTCTTATTTTTATCCTTATTACTATTATTATTATCATTATAAGTATTATTTTCAGCCTTATTCCTATTTTAATTATGTAAGAACTCTTATTTTTATCCTTATTACTATTATTATTATCGTAATAACTATTATTTTCAGCCTTATCACTATTATTATTACATAAATAACTCTTATTTTTATCCTTATTTCTATTATTATTATAATTATAACTATTATTTTCAGCCTTATTCCTATTTTTATCATGTAATAACTCTTATTTTTATCCGTATTACTATTATTATTATCGTAATAACTCTTATTTTTATCCTTATTACTATTATTATTATCGTAGTAACTCTCATTTTTATCCTTATTTCTATTTTTATTATCATTATAACTATTATTTTCAGCCTTATTCCTATTTTTATCATGTAATAACTCTTTTTTTTATCCTTATTTCTATTATTATTATCATTATGACTATTACTTTCAGCCATATTCCTATTTTTATTATGTAATAACACTTATTTTTATCCTTATTCCTATTTTTATTATCGTAATAACTCTTATTTTTATCCTAATTTCTATTATTATTATCGTAATAACTCTTATTTTTATCCTTATTTCTATTATTATTATCATTATAACTATTATTTTCAGCCTTATTGCTATTTTTATCATTTAATAACTCTTATTTTTATCCTTATTACTATTATTATTATCGTAATAACTCTTATTTTTATCCTTATTACTATTATTATTATCGTAATAACTCTTATTTTTATCCTTATTTCTATTATTATTATCATTATAACTATTATTATTGTCGTAATAACTCTTATTTTTATCCTAATTTCTATTATTATTATCGTAATAACTCTTATTTTTATCCTTATTTCTATTATTATTATCATTATAACTATTATTTTCAGCCTTATTGCTATTTTTATCATTTAATAACTCTTATTTTTATCCTTATTACTATTATTATTATCGTAATAACTCTTAGTTTTATCCTTATTACTATTATTATTATCGTAATAACTATTATTTTCAGCCTTATCACTATTATTATTATCGTAATAACTCTTATTTTTATCCTTATTTCTATTATTATTATCATTATAACTATTACTTTCAGCCATATTCCTATTTTTATTATGCAATAACTCTTATTTTTATCCTAATTTCTATTATTATTATCGTAATAACTCTTATTTTTACCCTTATAACTATTATTATTATCGCAATAACTCTTATTTTTGTCCTTATTCCTATTTTATCATCATACTAACTCTTACTTTTATCCTTATTACTATTATTATTATCGTAATAGCTCTTATTTTTATTCTTATTTCTATTATTATTATCATTATAACTATTATTTTCAGCCTTATTCCTATTTTTATTATGTAATAACACTTATTTTTATCCTTATTCCTATTTTTATTATCGTAATAACTCTTATTTTTATCCTAATTTCTATTATTATTATCGTAATAACTCTTATTTTTATCCTTATTTCTATTATTATTATCATTATAACTATTATTTTCAGCCTTATTGCTATTTTTATCATTTAATAACTCTTATTTTTATCCTTATTACTATTATTATTATCGTAATAACTCTTATTTTTATCCTTATTTCTATTATTATTATCATTATAACTATTATTATTGTCGTAATAACTCTTATTTTTATCCTTATTAGTATTATTATTATCGTAGTAACTATTATTTTCAGTCTTATCACTATTATTATTATCGTAATAACTCTTATTTTTATCCTTATTACTATTATTATTATCGCAATAACTCTTATTTTTATCCTTATATCTATTATTATTATCATTATGACTATTACTTTCAGCCATATTCCTATTTTTATTATGTAATAACACTTATTTTTATCCTTATTCCTATTTTTATTATCGTAATAACTCTTATTTTTATCCTAATTTCTATTATTATTATCGTAATAACTCTTATTTTTATCCTTATTTCTATTATTATTATCATTATAACTATTATTTTCAGCCTTATTGCTATTTTTATCATTTAATAACTCTTATTTTTATCCTTATTACTATTATTATTATCGTAATAACTCTTATTTTTATCCTTATTACTATTATTATTATCGCAATAACTCTTATTTTTGTCCTTATTCCTATTTTATCATCATACTAACTCTTACTTTTATCCTTATTACTATTATTATTATCGTAATAACTCTTATTTTTATTCTTATTTCTATTATTATTATCATTATAACTATTATTTTCAGCCTTATTCCTATTTTTGTCATGTAATAACTCTATTTTTATCCTTTTTACTATTATTATTATCATTATAACTATCATTTTCAGCCTTATTCCTATTTTTATCATGTAATAACTCTTATTTTTATCCGTATTACTATTATTATTATCGTAATAACTCTTATTTTTGTCCTTATTCCTATTATATCATCATATTAACTCTTACTTCTATCCTTATTACTATTATTATTAACGTAATAACTCTTATTTTTATCCTTATTTCTATTATTTTTATCGTAATAACTCTTATTTTTATCCTTATTACTATTATTATTATCATTATAAGTATTATTTTCAGCCTTATTCCTATTTTAATTATGTAAGAACTCTTATTTTTATCCTTATTACTATTATTATTATCGTAATAACTATTATTTTCAGCCTTATCACTATTATTATTACATAAATAACTCTTATTTTTATCCTTATTTCTATTATTATTATAATTATAACTATTATTTTCAGCCTTATTCCTATTTTTATCATGTAATAACTCTTATTTTTATCCGTATTACTATTATTATTATCGTAATAACTCTTATTTTTATCCTTATTACTATTATTATTATCGTAGTAACTCTCATTTTTATCCTTATTTCTATTTTTATTATCATTATAACTATTATTTTCAGCCTTATTCCTATTTTTATCATGTAATAACTCTTTTTTTTATCCTTATTTCTATTATTATTATCATTATGACTATTACTTTCAGCCATATTCCTATTTTTATTATGTAATAACACTTATTTTTATCCTTATTCCTATTTTTATTATCGTAATAACTCTTATTTTTATCCTAATTTCTATTATTATTATCGTAATAACTCTTATTTTTATCCTTATTTCTATTATTATTATCATTATAACTATTATTTTCAGCCTTATTGCTATTTTTATCATTTAATAACTCTTATTTTTATCCTTATTACTATTATTATTATCGTAATAACTCTTATTTTTATCCTTATTACTATTATTATTATCGTAATAACTCTTATTTTTATCCTTATTTCTATTATTATTATCATTATAACTATTATTATTGTCGTAATAACTCTTATTTTTATCCTAATTTCTATTATTATTATCGTAATAACTCTTATTTTTATCCTTATTTCTATTATTATTATCATTATAACTATTATTTTCAGCCTTATTGCTATTTTTATCATTTAATAACTCTTATTTTTATCCTTATTACTATTATTATTATCGTAATAACTCTTAGTTTTATCCTTATTACTATTATTATTATCGTAATAACTATTATTTTCAGCCTTATCACTATTATTATTATCGTAATAACTCTTATTTTTATCCTTATTTCTATTATTATTATCATTATAACTATTACTTTCAGCCATATTCCTATTTTTTTATGTAATAACTCTTATTTTTATCCTAATTTCTATTATTATTATCGTAATAACTCTTATTTTTACCCTTATAACTATTATTATTATCGCAATAACTCTTATTTTTGTCCTTATTCCTATTTTATCATCATACTAACTCTTACTTTTATCCTTATTACTATTATTATTATCGTAATAGCTCTTATTTTTATTCTTATTTCTATTATTATTATCATTATAACTATTATTTTCAGCCTTATTCCTATTTTAATTATGTAAGAACTCTTATTTTTATCCGTAACTACTATTATTATTATCGTAATAACTCTTATTTTTATCCTTGTTACTATTATTATTATCGTAGTAACTCTCATTTTTATCCTTATTTCTATTATTATTATCATTATAACTATTACTTTCAGCCATATTCCTATTTTTATTATGTAATAACTCTTATTTTTATCCTAATTTCTATTATTATTATCGTAATAACTCTTATTTTTACCCTTATTACTATTATTATTATCGTAATAACTCCTATTTTTGTCCTTATTCCTATTTTATCATCATATTAACTCTTACTTTTATCCTTATTACTATTATTATTATCGTAATTACTCTTATTTTTATCCTTATTTCTATTATTATTATCGTAATAACTCTTATTTTTATCCTTATTCCTATTTTTATTATCGTAATAACTCCTATTTTTATCCTTATTAGTATTATTATTATCGTAATAACTATTATTTTCAGCCTTATCACTATTATTATTATCGTAATAACTCTTATTTTTATCCTTTTTACTATTATTATTATCATTATAACTATCATTTTCAGCCTTATTCCTATTTTTATCATGTAATAACTCTTATTTTTATCCTAATTTCTATTATTATTATACTAATAACTCTTATTTTTATCCTTATAACTATTATTATTATAGTAATAACTCTAATTTTTGTCCTTATAACTATTATTATTATCGTAATAACTCTTATTTTTGTCCTTATTCCTATTTTATCATCATATTAACTCTTAATTCTATCCTTAATACTATTATTATTATCGTAATTACTCTTTATTTTTATCCTTATTTCTATTATTATTATCGTAATAACTCTTATTTTTATCCTTATCACTATTATTATTATCGTAATAACTCTTATTTTTATCCTTATTTCTATTATTATTATCATTATAACTATTATTTTCAGCCTATATTCCTATTTTTATCATGTAATAACTCTTATTTTTATCCTTTTTACTATTATTATTATCATTATAACTATCATTTTCAGCCTTTATTCCTATTTTTATCATGTAATAACTCTTATTTTTATCCTTATTACTGTTATTATTATCGTAATAACTCTTATTTTTATCCTTATAACTATTATTATTATAGTAATAACTCTTATTTTTGTCCTTATTCCTATTTTATCATCATATTAACTCTTACTTCAATCCTTATTACTATTATTATTATCGTAATAACTCTTATTTTTATCCTTATTTCTATTATTATTATCGTAATAACTCTTATTTTTGTCCTTATTCCTATTTTATCATCATATTAACTCTTAATTCTATCCTTAATACTATTATTATTATCGTAATTACTCTTATTTTTATCCTTATTTCTATTATTATTATCGTAATAACTCTTATTTTTATCCTTATGACTATTATTATTATCGTAATAACTCTTATTTTTATCCTTATTTCTATTATTATTATCGTAATAACTCTTATTTTTATCCTTATTCCTATTTTTATTATCGGAATAACTCTTATTTTTATCCTTATTAGTATTATTATTATCGAAATCACTATTATTTTCAGCCTTATCACTGTTATTATTATCGTTATAACTCTTATTTTTATCCTTATTACCATTATTATTATCGTAATAACTCTTATTTTTATCCTTATAACTATTATTATTATAGTAATAACTCTTATTTTTGTCCTTATTCCTATTTTATCATCATATTAACTCTTACTTCTATCCTTATTACTATTATTATTATCGTAATAACTCTTATTTTTATCCTTATTTCTATTATTATTATCGTAATAACTCTTATTTTTATCCTTATTCCTATTTTTATTATCGGAATAACTCTTATTTTTATCCTTATTAGTATTATTATTATCGTAATCACTATTATTTTCAGCCTTAACACTGTTATTATTATCGTTATAACTCTTATTTTTATCCTTATTACTGTTATTATTATCGTAGTAATTCTTATTTTATCCTTATAACTATTATTATTATAGTAATAACTCTTATTTTTGTCCTTATTCCTATTTTATCATCATATTAACTCTTACTTCAATCCTTATTACTATTATTATTATCGTAATAACTCTAATTTTTGTCCTTATTTCTATTATTATTATCGTAATAACTCTTATTTTTGTCCTTATTCCTATTTTATCATCATATTAACTCTTAATTCTATCCTTAATACTATTATTATTATCGTAATTACTCTTATTTTTATCCTTATTTCTATTATTATTATCGTAATAACTCTTATTTTTATCCTTATGACTATTATTATTATCGTAATAACTCTTATTTTTATCCTTATTTCTATTATTATGATCGTAATAACTCTTATTTTTATCCTTATTAGTATTATTATTATCGTAATCACTATTATTTTCAGCCTTATCACTGTTATTATTATCGTTATAACTCTTATTTTTATCCTTATTACCATTATTATTATCGTAATAACTCTTATTTTTATCCTTATAACTATTATTATTATAGTAATAACTCTTATTTTTGTCCTTATTCCTATTTTATCATCATATTAACTCTTACTTCTATCCTTATTACTATTATTATTATCGTAATAACTCTTATTTTTGTCCTTACTCCTATTTTATCATCATACTAACTCTTACTTTTATCCTTATTACTATTATTATTATCGTAATAACTCTTATATTTATCCTTATTTCTATTATTATTATCATTATAACTATTATTTTCAGCATTATTCCTATTTTTATCATGTAATAACTCTTATTTTTATCCTTTTTACTATTATTATTATCATTATAACTATCATTTTCAGCCTTATTCCTATTTTTATCATGTAATAACTCTTATTTTTATCCTTATTACTGTTATTATTATCGTAATAATTCTTATTTTTATCCTTATAACTATTATTATTATAGTAATAACTCTTATTTTTGCCCTTATTCCTATTTTATCATCATATTAACTCTTACTTCAATCCTTATTACTATTATTATTATCGTAATAACTCTTACTTTTATCCTTATTTCTATTATTATTATCGTAATAACTCTTATTTTTGTCCTTATTCCTATTTTATCATCATATTAACTCTTAATTCTATCCTTAATACTATTATTATTATTATAGTAATTACTCTTATTTTTATCCTTATTTCTATTATTATTATCGTAATAACTCTTATTTTTATCCTTATCACTATTATTATTATCGTAATAACTCTTATTTTTATCCTTATTACTATTATTATTATCATTATAACTATTATTTTCAGCCATATTCCTATCATTATTATGTAATAACTCTTATTTTTATCCTAATTTCTATTATTATTATCGTAATAACTCTTATTTTTACCCTTATAACTATTATTATTATCGTAATTACTCTTATTTTTATCCTTATTTCTATTATTATTATCGTAATAACTCTTATTTTTATCCTTATTCCTATTTTTATTATCGTAATAACTCTTATTTTTATCCTTATTAGTATTATTATTATCGTAATAACTATTATTTTCAGCCATATCACTATTATTATTATCGTAATAACTCTTATTTTTATCCTTATTACTATTATTATTATCATTATAACTATTATTTTCAGCCTTATTCCTATTTTAATTATGTAAGAACTCTTATTTTTATCCTTATTACTATTATTATTATCGTAATAACTCTAATTTTTGTCCTTATTCCTATTTTATCATCATATTAACTCTTACTTCTATCCTTATTACTATTATTATTATCGTAATAACTCTTATTTTTATCCTTATTTCTATTATTATTATCGTAATAACTCTTATTTTTATCCCTATTTCTATTATTATTATCACTATAACTATTACTTTCAGCCATATTCCTATTTTTATTATGTAATAACTCTTATTTTTATCCTAATTTCTATTATTATTATACTAATAACTCTTATTTTTATCCTTATAACTATTATTATTATAGTAATAACTCGAATTTTTGTCCTTATTCCTATCTTATCATCATATTAACTCTTACTTCTATCCTTATTACTATTATTATTATCGTAATAACTCTTATTTTTATCCTTATTTCTATTATTATTATCGTAATAACTCTTATTTTTATCCTTATTCCTATTTCATCATCGTATTAACTCTTACTTTTATCCTTATTACTATAATTACTATCGTAACAACTCTTATTTTTATCCTTATTACTATTATTATTACCATTATAACTATTATTTTCAGCCTTATTCCTATTTTAATTATGTAAGAACTCTTATTTTTATCCGTATTACTATTATTATTATCGTAATAACTCTTATTTTTATCCTTATTACTATTATTATTATCGTAGTAACTCTCATTTTTATCCTTATTTCTATTATTATTATCATTATAACTATTACTTTCAGCCATATTCCTATTTTTATTATGTAATAACTCTTATTTTTATCCTAATTTCTATTATTATTATCGTAATAACTCTTATTTTTACCCTTATTACTACTATTATTATCGTAATAACTCCTATTTTTGTCCTTATTCCTATTTTATCATCATATTAACTCTTACTTTTATCCTTATTACTATTATTATTATCGTAATTACTCTTATTTTTATCCTTGTTTCTATTATTATTATCGTAATAACTCTTATTTTTATCCTTATTCCTATTTTTATTATCGTAATAACTCTTATTTTTATCCTTATTAGTATTATTATTATCGTAATAACTATTATTTTCAGCCTTATCACTATTATTATTATCGTAATAACTCTTATTTTTATCCTTTTTACTATTATTATTATCATTATAACTATCATTTTCAGCCTTATTCCTATTTTTATCATCGTATTAACTCTTACTTTTATCCTTATTACTATAATTACTATCGTAACAACTCTTATTTTTATCCTTATTACTATTATTATTACCATTATAACTATTATTTTCAGCCTTATTCCTATTTTAATTATGTAAGAACTCTTATTTTTATCCGTATTACTATTATTATTATCATAATAACTCTTATTTTTATCCTTATTACTATTATTATTATCGTAGTAACTCTCATTTTTATCCTTATTTCTATTATTATTATCATTATAACTATTATTTTCAGCCTTATTCCTATTTTTATCATGTAATAACTCTTATTTTTATCCTTTTTACTATTATTATTATCATTACAACTATCATTTTCAGCCTTATTCCTATTTTTATCATGTAATAACTCTTATTTTTATCCTTATTACTGTTATTATTATCGTAATAACTCTTATTTTTATCCTTATAACTATTATTATTATAGTAATAACTCTTATTTTTGTCCTTATTCCTATTTTATCATCATATTAACTCTTACTTCAATCCTTATTACTATTATTATTATCGTAATTACTCTTATTTTTATCCTTATTTCTATTATTATTATCGTAATAACTCTTATTTTTATCCTTATTCCTATTTTTATTATCGTAATAACCCTTATTTTTATCCTTATTAGTATTATTATTATCGTAATAACTATTATTTTCAGCCTTATCACTATTATTATTATCGTAATAACTCTTATTTTTATCCTTTTTACTATTATTATTATCATTATAACTATCATTTTCAGCCTTATTCCTATTTTTATCATGTAATAACTCTTATTTTTATCCTTATTACTATTATTATTATCGTAATAACTCTTATTTTTATCCTTTTTACTATTATTATTATCATTATAACTATTATTTTCAGCCTTATCACTATTATTATTATCGTAATAACTCTTATTTTTATCCTTATTACTATTATTATTATCATTATAACTATTATTTTCAGCCTTATTCCTATTTTAATTATGTAAG
Source organism: Megachile willughbiella (assembly GCA_945859595.2). NCBI lineage: Eukaryota > Metazoa > Arthropoda > Insecta > Hymenoptera > Megachilidae > Megachile > Megachile willughbiella. The sequence goes on along the minus strand of CAMAOD020000043.1, from coordinate 7,093 downwards.
AACTTTTATTTTTATCCTTATTACTATTATTATTATCGTAATAACTCTTATTTTTATCCCTATTTCTATTATTATTATCACTATAACTATTACTTTCAGCCATATTCCTATTTTTATTATGTAATAACTCTTATTTTTATCCTAATTTCTATTATTATTATACTAATAACTCTTATTTTTATCCTTATAACTATTATTATTATAGTAATAACTCTAATTTTTGTCCTTATAACTATTATTATTATCGTAATAACTCTTATTTTTATCCTTATTTCTATTATTATTATCATTATAACTATTATTTTCAGCCTTACTCCTATTTTTATCATGTAATAACTCTTATTTTTATCCTTTTTACTATTATTATTATCATTACAACTATCATTTTCAGCCTTATTCCTATTTTTATCATGTAATAACTCTTATTTTTATCCTTATTACTGTTATTATTATCGTAATAACTCTTATTTTTATCCTTATAACTATTATTATTATAGTAATAACTCTTATTTTTGTCCTTATTCCTATTTTATCATCATATTAACTCTTACTTCAATCCTTATTACTATTATTATTATCGTAATAACTCTTACTTTTATCCTTATTTCTATTATTATTATCGTAATAACTCTTATTTTTGTCCTTATTCCTATTTTATCATCATATTAACTCTTAATTCTATCCTTAATACTATTATTATTATTATAGTAATTACTCTTATTTTTATCCTTATTTCTATTATTATTATCGTAATAACTCTTATTTTTATCCTTATCACTATTATTATTATCGTAATAACTCTTATTTTTATCCTTATTACTATTATTATTATCATTATAACTATTATTTTCAGCCATATTCCTATTTTTATTATGTAATAACTCTTATTTTTATCCTAATTTCTATTATTATTATCGTAATAACTCTTATTTTTACCCTTATAACTATTATTATTATCGTAATTACTCTTATTTTTATCCTTATTTCTATTATTATTATCGTAATAACTCTTATTTTTATCCTTATTCCTATTTTTATTATCGTAATAACTCTTAGTTTTATCCTTATTAGTATTATTATTATCGTAATAACTATTATTTTCAGCCATATCACTATTATTATTATCGTAATAACTCTTATTTTTATCCTTATTACTATTATTATTATCATTATAACTATTATTTTCAGCCTTATTCCTATTTTAATTATGTAAGAACTCTTATTTTTATCCTTATTACTATTATTATTATCGTAATAACTCTTATTTTTATCCCTATTTCTATTATTATTATCACTATAACTATTACTTTCAGCCATATTCCTATTTTTATTATGTAATAACTCTTATTTTTATCCTAATTTCTATTATTATTATACTAATAACTCTTATTTTTATCCTTATAACTATTATTATTATAGTAATAACTCTAATTTTTGTCCTTATTCCTATTTTATCATCATATTAACTCTTACTTCTATCCTTATTACTATTATTATTATCGTAATAACTCTTATTTTTATCCATATTTCTATTATTATTATCGTAATAACTCTTATTTTTATCCTTATTCCTATTTTATCATCGTATTAACTCTTACTTTTATCCTTATTACTATAATTACTATCGTAACAACTCTTATTTTTATCCTTATTACTATTATTATTACCATTATAACTATTATTTTCAGCCTTATTCCTATTTTAATTATGTAAGAACTCTTATTTTTATCCGTATTACTATTATTATTATCGTAATAACTCTTATTTTTATCCTTATTACTATTATTATTATCGTAGTAACTCTCATTTTTATCCTTATTTCTATTATTATTATCATTATAACTATTACTTTCAGCCATATTCCTATTTTTATTATGTAATAACTCTTATTTTTATCCTAATTTCTATTATTATTATCGTAATAACTCTTATTTTTACCCTTATTACTACTATTATTATCGTAATAACTCCTATTTTTGTCCTTATTCCTATTTTATCATCATATTAACTCTTACTTTTATCCTTATTACTATTATTATTATCGTAATTACTCTTATTTTTATCCTTATTTCTATTATTATTATCGTAATAACTCTTATTTTTATCCTTATTCCTATTTTTATTATCGTAATAACTCTTATTTTTATCCTTATTAGTATTATTATTATCGTAATAACTATTATTTTCAGCCTTATCACTATTATTATTATCGTAATAACTCTTATTTTTATCCTTTTTACTATTATTATTATCATTATAACTATCATTTTCAGCCTTATTCCTATTTTTATCATCGTATTAACTCTTACTTTTATCCTTATTACTATAATTACTATCGTAACAACTCTTATTTTTATCCTTATTACTATTATTATTACCATTATAACTATTATTTTCAGCCTTATTCCTATTTTAATTATGTAAGAACTCTTATTTTTATCCGTATTACTCTTATTATTATCGTAATAACTCTTATTTTTATCCCTATTTCTATTATTATTATCACTATAACTATTACTTTCAGCCATATTCCTATTTTTATTATGTAATAACTCTTATTTTTATCCTAATTTCTATTATTATTATACTAATAACTCTTATTTTTATCCTTATAACTATTATTATTATCGTAATAACTCTTATTTTTGTCCTTATTCCTATTTTATCATCATATTAACTCTTAATTCTATCCTTAATACTATTATTATTATCGTAATTACTCTTATTTTTATCCTTATTTCTATTATTGTTATCGTAATAACTCTTATTTTTATCCTTATCACTATTATTATTATCGTAATAACTCTTATTTTTATCCTTATTTCTATTATTATTATCATTATAACTATTATTTTCAGCCTTATTCCTATTTTTATCATGTAATAACTCTTATTTTTATCCTTTTTACTATTATTATTATCATTACAACTATCATTTTCAGCCTTATTCCTATTTTTATCATGTAATAACTCTTATTTTTATCCTTATTACTGTTATTATTATCGTAATAACTCTTATTTTTATCCTTATAACTATTATTATTATCGTAATAACTCTTATTTTTATCCTTATTTCTATTATTATTATCGTAATAACTCTTATTTTTGTCCTTATTCCTATTTTATCATCATATTAACTCTTAATACTATCCTTAATACTATTATTATTATCGTAATTACTCTTATTTTTATCCTTATTTCTATTATTATTATCGTAATAACTCTTATTTTTATCCTTATCACTATTATTATTATCGTAATAACTCTTATTTTTATCCTTATTACTATTATTATTATCATTATAACTATTATTTTCAGCCATATTCCTATTTTTATTATGTAATAACTCTTATTTTTATCCTAATTTCTATTATTATTATCGTAATAACTCTTATTTTTACCCTTATAACTATTATTATTATCGTAATTACTCTTATTTTTATCCTTATTTCTATTATTATTATCGTAATAACTCTTATTTTTGTCCTTATTCCTATTTTTATTATCGTAATAACTCTTATTTTTATCCTTATTAGTATTATTATTATCGTAATAACTATTATTTTCAGCCATATCACTATTATTATTATCGTAATAACTCTTATTTTTATCCTTATTACTATTATTATTATCATTATAACTATTATTTTCAGCCTTATTCCTATTTTTATCATGTAATAACTCTTATTTTTATCCTTATTACTGTTATTATTATCGTAATAACTCTTATTTTTATCCTTATAACTATTATTATTATCGTAATAACTCTTATTTTTATCCTTATTACTATTATTATTATCGTAATAACTCTTATTTTTATCCCTATTTCTATTATTATTATACTAATAACTCTTATTTTTATCCTCATAACTATTATTATTATAGTAATAACTCTAATTTTTGTCCTTATTCCTATTTTATCATCATATTAACTCTTACTTCTATCCTTATTACTATTATTATTATCGTAATAACTCTTATTTTTATCCTTATTTCTATTATTATTATCGTAATAACTCTTATTTTTATCCTTGTTACTATTATTATTATCGTAGTAACTCTCATTTTTATCCTTATTTCTATTATTATTATCATTATAACTATTACTTTCAGCCATATTCCTATTTTTATTATGTAATAACTCTTATTTTTATCCTAATTTCTATTATTATTATCGTAATAACTCTTATTTTTATCCTTTTTACTATTATTATTATCATTATAACTATCATTTTCAGCCTTATTCCTATTTTTATCATGTAATAACTCTTATTTTTATCCTTATTACTATTATTATTATCGTAATAACTCTTATTTTTATCCTTTTTACTATTATTATTATCATTATAACTATTATTTTCAGCCTTATCACTATTATTATTATCGTAATAACTCTTATTTTTATCCTTATTACTATTATTATTATCATTATAACTATTATTTTCAGCCTTATTCCTATTTTAATTATGTAAGAACTCTTATCTTTATCCTTATTACTATTATTATTATCGTAATAACTCTTATTTTTATCCCTATTTCTATTATTATTATCACTATAACTATTACTTTCAGCCATATTCCTATTTTTATTATGTAATAACTCTTATTTTTATCCTTATAACTATTATTATTATAGTAATAACTCTAATTTTTGTCCTTATAACTATTATTATTATCGTAATAACTCTTATTTTTGTCCTTATTCCTATTTTATCATCATATTAACTCTTAATTCTATCCTTAATACTATTATTATTATCGTAATTACTCTTATTTTTATCCTTATTTCTATTATTATTATCGTAATAACTCTTATTTTTATCCTTATCACTATTATTATTATCGTAATAACTCTTATTTTTATCCTTATTTCTATTATTATTATCATTATAACTATTATTTTCAGCCTTATTCCTATTTTTATCATGTAATAACTCTTATTTTTATCCTTTTTACTATTATTATTACCATTATAACTATTATTTTCAGCCTTATTCCTATTTTAATTATGTAAGAACTCTTATTTTTATCCGTATTACTATTATTATTATCGTAATAACTCTTATTTTTATCCTTTTTACTATTATTATTATCATTATAACTATCATTTTCAGCCTTATTCCTATTTTTATCATCGTATTAACTCTTACTTTTATCCTTATTACTATAATTATTATCGTAATAACTCTTATTTTTATCCTTATTCCTATTTTTATTATCGTAATAACTCTTATTTTTATCCTTATTAGTATTATTATTATCGTAATAACTATTATTTTCAGCCTTATCACTATTATTATTATCGTAATAACTCTTATTTTTATCCCTATTTCTATTATTATTATCACTATAACTATTACTTTCAGCCATATTCCTATTTTTATTATGTAATAACTCTTATTTTTATCCTAATTTCTATTATTATTATCGTAATAACTCTTATTTTTACCCTTATAACTATTATTATTATCGTAATTACTCTTATTTTTATCCTTTTTACTATTATTATTATCATTATAACTATCATTTTCAGCCTTATTCCTATTTTTATCATGTAATAACTCTTATTTTTATCCTTATTACTGTTATTATTATCGTAATAACTCTTATTTTTATCCTTTTTACTATTATTATTATCATTATAACTATTATTTTCAGCCTTGTCACTATTATTATTATCGTAATAACTCTTATTTTTATCCTTATTACTATTATTATTATCATTATAACTATTATTTTCAGCCTTATTCCTATTTTAATTATGTAAGAACTCTTATTTTTATCCTTATTACTATTATTATTATCGTAATAACTCTTATTTTTATCCCTATTTCTATTATTATTATCACTATAACTATTACTTTCAGCCATATTCCTATTTTTATTATGTAATAACTCTTATTTTTATCCTAATTTCTATTATTATTATACTAATAACTCTTATTTTTATCCTTATAACTATTATTATTATAGTAATAACTCTTATTTTTGTCCTTATTCCTATTTTATCATCATATTAACTCTTAATTCTATCCTTAATACTATTATTATTATCGTAATTACTCTTATTTTTATCCTTATTTCTATTATTGTTATCGTAATAACTCTTATTTTTATCCTTATCACTATTATTATTATCGTAATAACTCTTATTTTTATCCTTATTTCTATTATTATTATCATTATAACTATTATTTTCAGCCTTATTCCTATTTTTATCATGTAATAACTCTTATTTTTATCCTTTTTACTATTATTATTATCATTACAACTATCATTTTCAGCCTTATTCCTATTTTTATCATGTAATAACTCTTATTTTTATCCTTATTACTGTTATTATTATCGTAATAACTCTTATTTTTATCCTTATAACTATTATTATTATAGTAATAACTCTTATTTTTGTCCTTATTCCTATTTTATCATCATATTAACTCTTACTTCAATCCTTATTACTATTATTATTATCGTAATAACTCTTATTTTTATCCTTATTTCTATTATTATTATCGTAATAACTCTTATTTTTGTCCTTATTCCTATTTTATCATCATATTAACTCTTAATACTATCCTTAATACTATTATTATTATCGTAATTACTCTTATTTTTATCCTTATTTCTATTATTATTATCGTAATAACTCTTATTTTTATCCTTATCACTATTATTATTATCGTAATAACTCTTATTTTTATCCTTATTACTATTATTATTATCATTATAACTATTATTTTCAGCCATATTCCTATTTTTATTATGTAATAACTCTTATTTTTATCCTAATTTCTATTATTATTATACTAATAACTCTTATTTTTATCCTTATAACTATTATTATTATAGTAATAACTCTAATTTTTTGTCCTTATAACTATTATTATTATCGTAATAACTCTTATTTTTGTCCTTATTCCTATTTTATCATCATATTAACTCTTAATTCTATCCTTAATACTATTATTATTATCGTAATTACTCTTATTTTTATCCTTATTTCTATTATTGTTATCGTAATAACTCTTATTTTTATCCTTATTACTATTATTATTATCGTAATAACTCTTATTTTTATCCTTATTTCTATTATT
>CAMAOD020000042.1:0-21372 GCA_945859595.2 Megachile willughbiella | reverse complement strand
TTTTTATCCTTATTACTATTATTATTATCGTTATAACTGATGTTTTCCAGCCTTATTCCTATTTTTATTATGTAATAACTCTTATTTTTATCCTTATTACTATTATTATTATCGTAATATCTGTTATTTTTATACTTATTACTATTATTATTATGGTAATAACTCCTATATTTATCTTTATTTATATTATTATTATTATCATTATAACTATTATTTTCAGCCTTATACCTATTTTTATTATGTAATAACACTTATTTTTATCCTTATTACTATTATTACTTTCGTAACATCAGTTATTTTTTATGGTTATTACTATTATTATTATCGTAATAACTCTTATTTTTATCCTTATTTCTATTATTATTATCATTATAACTATTATTTTCAGCCTTATTCCTATTTTTATTATGTAATAACTCTTATTTTTATCCTTATTACTATTATTAATATCGTAATAACTCTTATTTGTATCCTTATTTCTATTATTATTATCATTATAACTATTATTTTCAGCCTTATTCCTATTTTTATCCTTATTACTATTATTATTATCGTAATAACTCTTATTTGTATCCTTATTTCTATTATTATTATCATTATAACTATTATTTTCAGCCTTATTCCTATTTTTATTATGTAATAACTCTTATTTTTATCCTTATTACTATTATTAATATCGCAATAACTCTTATTTTCATCCTTATTTCTATTATTCTTATCATTATAACTATTATTTTCAGCCTTATTCCTATTTTTGTTAAGTAATGACTCTTATTTTTATCCTTATTACTATTATTATTATCGTTATAACTATTATTTTCAGCCTTATTCCCTATTTTTATTATGTAATAACTCTTATTTTTATCCTTATTACTATTATTATTATCGTAATATCTGTTATTTTTATACTTATTACTATTATTATTATGGTAATAACTCTTATTTTTATCCTTATTACTATTATTATTATCGTAATAACTCTTATTTGTATCCTTACTTCTATTATTATTATCATTATAACTATTATTTTCAGCTTTATTCCTATTTTTATCCTTATTACTATTATTATTATCGTAATAACTCTTATTTTTATCCTTATTACTATTATTATTATCGTAATAACTCTTATTTTTATCCTTATTACTATTATTATTATCGTAATAACTCTTATTTTTATCCTTATTACTATTATTATTATCGTTATAACTGATGTTTCCAGCCTTATTCCTATTTTTATTATCGCAATAACTCTTATTTTCATCCTTATTTCTATTATTATTATCATTATAACTATTATTTTCAGCGTTATTCCTATTTTTATTATGTAATAACTCTTATTTTTATCCTTATTACTATTATTATTATCGTAATATCTGTTATTTTTATACTTATTACTATTATTATTATGGTAATAACTCCTATATTTATCTTTATTTATATTATTATTATTATCATTATAACTATTATTTTCAGCCTTATACCTATTTTTATTATGTAATAACACTTATTTTTATCCTTATTACTATTATTACTTTTCGTAACATCAGTTATTTTTTTATGGTTTATTACTATTATTATTATCGTAATAACTCTTATTTTTATCCTTATTTCTATTATTATTATCATTATAACTATTATTTTCAGCCTTATTCCTATTTTTATTATGTAATAACTCTTATTTTTATCCTTATTACTATTATTAATATCGTAATAACTCTTATTTTGTATCCTTATTTCTATTATTATTATCATTATAACTATTATTTTCAGCCTTATTCCTATTTTTATCCTTATTACTATTATTATTATCGTAATAACTCTTATTTGTATCCTTATTTCTATTATTATTATCATTATAACTATTATTTTCAGCCTTAGTCCTATTTTTGTTAAGTAATGACTCTTATTTTTATCCTTATTTCTATTATTATTATCATTATAACTATTATTTTTAGCCTTATTTCCTATTTTTATTATGTAATAACTCTTATTTTTATCCTTATTACTATTATTAATATCGTAATAACTCTTATTTTTATCCTTATTGTAAAGCTTCGTAACTCAAACTTCGTGTCTGAGCCACGTGATTCATGTAAAAGAAATATATTAGTTAATAAAATAATAACAAACAATTTTTGGGGACAAACCCCGAGGAAAAAAGGCCTTAACGGCCAAAAACCTCATAAAAATTTATTCATGATTTATGTGAGTGTGAGTATAATATATATATGTGAAACTGAGAGAGTGTGCGTAACGCAACTCCTCTACGGGTCATGAAAATGACCGCGTATTGGGTCTTGCGACCGCTTTTACAATCAGAGAGAGTGCATGAGAGCGACTCCTCTACGGGTCATAGGTGACCGCGTGTATTGGGTCTTGCGACCGCTTTTATAATCAGAGAGAGTGCATGAGAGCGACTCCTCTACGGGTCATAAATGACCGCGTGTATTGGGTCTTGAGACCGCTTTTTCTCATTCAAAATACAAAACTATTATTACAGAATAACATACCTTGTTAATGAATATCGATGTCTAATATTATACGAGTTTCTAGCTTGAGAAAATAGCTTTCGATATGAAGACGTGTCTACTTCTTTTTACTGCTATGACAAAACTGATTCGTTTGTGTATTGCGTTGCTAAAGCCGGGCACCCTTATCGCAACTCTTATGAGTTGGGCGATGCATCGAGCAGGGACGCAGCTCTAATATTTTTGTATATATACATCCATTTTAGGAAGATCAGGGACGGCTAGCCCGGCCGAGCAGGCTTACAAAAAATTTTGAACTGAACATACTCCCCCCGTTGCGAGAGAATCGAGCAAGCAAAAAATAAAGGTTTGTTGTGTAAATGTGTGGTGTATGTGTGTGTATGGCATACAGAAAAAACATACATGATGTTATGCTATCGTTGGTAAAGGACATATTTGTGTAATATTTCTTTTAAAGCGTTCCTTGAGCTGTTTTAATAGTGGCCACTCGGACGTTTCCCATCGCTTCCGGGATGAACCTCCTGAATGACTCCCAGTTGCCACCTCATGCAAGGTTGATTCTTGTTTGATGATAAGGACGGACGGATCCCAGCTCGACATTGCTGTTACCATTGAACCATTTGTGCCGTTTTTTGCAATTCGTTTAGATATTCTAATTGCCATCTCTTCCAGAAATCTTGTCGGGCCTTCGTAACAAATCTCCATACCGATAGACGGTTAGCTGGAATAGATAACAATTTCTCCTCGGGCAGCATGGTTAGAGGGCGAACCTACTAAAAAGATGAGAAGGTGTTAAAGCCATTGGATCATTAGGATCAGTGCTAATCGAACATAGAGGGCGAGAGTTTAAAATTGCTTCTATTTCAATAGCGAGTGTATTAATTTCCTCGAATGTGAGAAGTTGTTCGCCCACAACGCGCTTAAAGTGATGCTTAAATGATTTCACGGCGGCCTCCCAAATACCACCGAAGTGCGGAGATAAAGGAGGATTGAAATGCCAGTTAATATTTTTTCGCGCTGCATAATTGTTCACGTCCTCTCGGAATTGCTCGGAACCGAACAGAGCATACAATTGGCGAAGTTGATTATTCGCCCCTACGAAGTTGGTTCCGTTGTCTGAATAAACGTGGGGAAGGGATGGCTCTACGGCCGATGAAACGCCGAAACGCGCCTAAAAATCCCTCTGTCGATAAATCGCTAACGATTTCTATGTGTACTGCCTTGGTCGCCATACAGATAAAAATACAACCGTACGATTTGACTCGCGTACGATTCCGAAATTTCTTTTCTTTAATAAAAATTGGGCCCAAAGAAATCCACGCCGCTATGTTCGAAAACAGGGGCCCTTTCGACGCGTGATTTCGGTAAATTTCCCATATGGATTTGTAGTGGAGTCGGCCGATGACGAATACATACAATGCAATGACGCACGATCCTTCGAACCTGGTTTTTACCATCAAGAAGCCAATACCGATACCGTACCGTGTGCAAAGTGTTTTGAATCCCGGCATGATAGGCATTTTCGTGTGTTTCTCGAATAATTAAATCCGTGACATGATGGTGTGACGGCAGCAAAATGGGATGTTTCCGATCGAAGGAAATTTTTTGCGTTTATTAATCGACCGCCCACGCGTATCAATCCATATTCGTCAAGGAACGGGTTCAGTGCGGCGAGTCTGCTATCTTTTACTTGTTTTGAACTTGACAAGCGTTCGATTTCCTCACGGTAACGCTCCCTTTGGATAATGTAAATAATCCTTCTTTCGGTCTCTAGTCTTTCTTGTACGCAAAACGGATTTTCCTTTAAAATTATTAGAACGATTAAAACGATAAATATATGATAGAACATTTAACAACTTAGAATAAGACGAAAAACGAACAAAAAACTCATTAACAATAGTGGTAGTGATTAAACATATATTTTTTTCTCAATCCTGGAAGCTTCGAGATAGGGGGGTCGGCACCAATAGGCCACTGTTTTTCGGCTTGACGAAGCCAGTCTGGTCCTTCGAACCAGCTGTTATTTTGTAAAAATTCTGCAGGACTCTGTCCTCGCGACAGCGCATCCGCCGGATTATTGTTTGACCGTACGTGCCGCCATTCAATTGGACCGTTAAGTGCTTGAATTTCTGAGACACGATTTGCCTCGAAAGTTTTTAATAAACTCGGAGATTTTTTTAGGCCCACTGCAATACGATTGTGGAATCCGACCAAAAAATTACTCGATTTATTGGAAATTCAAAAGTTGTAAGCGCTTCTTTGTATAGTCGGGTTAGAATCTGTGCGCTGCATAATTCGAGCCGAGGAATTGTGATCTCTTTAATTGGAGCGACTCGAGATTTAGAGCATGCAAGTCGGACAATGGACGTATTCGATAGTATTGCTCGAACGTATATAAATGCAACGCTCCATAGCCATGTTTGCTAGCATCACAGAAGCCATGAATTTCGATCCGAGTCGGATTTTTACCTAGAAATCGACGGTCAATACTCAAGTTGCTAATGAGTTTGAGCTGTTCAGCGAACAAACTCCATTGTGCATGTAATTCCTGGGGCAACCGATTCATCCCAATCAATTTTAACTTTCCAACATTTCTGCATGATAACCTTTGCAAATAAAATAATAGGGCCAAGCAAACCTAACGGATCGAAAATTTTTGCTATATTTGCTAAAATATTTCGTTTTCTGACTTTACCAGATAAATCGATCGCGTTTACAGAGTAAGTAAATTTATCTAACCGGGAATTCCAAACCACTCCGAGAGTTTTCAATATCGGGTTTTCTTCAATTGCGTGATCTAAATCAAACATTTTTTCAGTAATATTGTCGAGTGCGTGATGATGGTTGGAAGCCCACTGACGCATGTTAAAACCACCGCCCCTTAAAAGTTCAATCACTTCGTCACGAATTTGTAAAACTTCTTGAAGCGAATTGGCACCAGTTAGTAAATTATCAACATATAGGTCGCGTTTTAAGAATTCGAGACGCTAATGGAAACCTTGTTTTTTCGTCATCTGTAAGTTGGGACACTGTGCGAATCGCCAAGAACGCAGCGGAAGATACGCCGAAAGTCACAGTGCAAAGCTCCCAAACTCTGATTTCGTCATTGTGATACCAGAAGATACGTTGATATTTACGGTCGTCACGGTGAACTGAAACTTGCCGATACATTTTTTCGATGTCAGCCGTTAACACATAGACATGCGAGCGAAATCGCAAAAGTTGTTCAAAAAGAGTAGGCTGGATGGTGGGGCCAATCATCAAAACATCATTTAAAGAAATACCCTTATCGGTTTTTGCTGACGCGTCAAATACCACACGAACCTTGGTTGTATTGCTGGACATTTTTATAACTGCGTGATGAGGCATGTAATATCCATTGGTGTTTTCATCATTAACGAGAGACATATGCCCGAGGTCAATATACTCCTGCATCACCTTATGATATTCGGACTTGAGATTATCATTTAAATTTAATTTTCGTTGCATAGAAATGGAAACGCCTTAATGCTATAGAACGCGAATTTCCAAGATCACGGTCGCTATTTCTGAATGGCAAACGCACAACATATCGACCATTTCGCGTCGCGTATTGTATTTTTCGCATAATGGGTTTCGCATAATAATTCTTCTGATGTTTTTGAAGATTTAGAATCCGCGCTTTCAATCACCCAAAATTTAGCCAGCTGTTCGGATAAATTAGTTTAAAACTACATACAGTGACGGGGCATCTTTCTTCGTCACCGAAACCTCCAGCAATTACCCAACCTAATTGTGTTTTTTTGAAGAATTAAGTCGCAATTATTGCGCGATAGGCTGATTTGACCGATAGAAAGTAATGACAGGGTGGCTCCTGAACCGATCAACATATCCACTGGTCGAGGAATATGAAATAGAGGATCTGCTAACTTCAAATTAGTTGGAATTTTAATTAACCTCACGCGAAAAATTGTCTTCTGGCACAAAATCAGCAATTTTTGGCAAAGTAAGAAAAAGTTAAAGTTTTAGAGAAATCGCTGTGAATGGATCGAAAATGTACCTCGACGCTATATTTAGACACGGTGTGCATTCCATTGACTGCACCAATGGGAATAGGACAAGGGCGCTTAAACAGTTTTAATCTATTAGCTAACTCCTCTGTGATAAAATGCGCTGTTGCGCAGGAATCGAGCAAAACCCGAGCTTGTATAAAGTCACCGCTCGAACTACGAACTCGCACTATGGCGCTCATCATTAACTGAGAGCGAGGAGTCCGTGAAACAGTTGTGAATGTATCTACGGCTAGTCACGGCGACTTTTCGTTTACCAGGAGCTCGTTCGAAGTTCTCTTAGGCGATTGCGTTGGTCGTGACGTAGGTGGTCTTAAAACCCTTGAATGTAAGAGAGTATGATGAAATCGACCACAAAGTTTACAACGTGACGAATTACAAACACCTGGGTGAATGCGAAGACAATTACGACAGAGCTTCTTTGCTTTTACTACTGACCATCGTTGACTCACGCTTAGTCCTTCAAAAACAGAGCATTTAAAAATGGAATGGTTTCCCTTACAATGAGCGCAAATATTTGAAATCGCGGTAATGAACGTTTTTACGCCGGAGTCGTTCTTACGTGTCTTTGACCATAACACATCTCGTTCAATGCGACGTTTCTCACGTGGTCTGTCTTTATTACTAGGTGTATCATATTCCATCGTGGATAACCTGAATGCTGTTTCACTGACGAATTTACAAAATTGGTCTAGATCAGGAAGAACGTGCAGACTAAGCGATTCCTCCCATTTTTGACGCACGTCATGAGGAAGTGCTCTTTCAAGAAGTCGAACGATTAATCCGCCATCGGGTTTCACCTGTAAAGATTCAAGCATATTTAAATGTTGACGAACCTCATCAATGATCTTTGATAATCCCTCCGGTGTCGCGGTCGTTAATCGAGGGATGTCGAGTATAGCATCATAATGTTTTGATACAAGAATACGGCGTTTCTCATAGGAATCCACTAATAAAGCCCAAGCGTTTTTATAATTTTTCAGCGCTAGCGTCAAAACGTGCGAGTTTAGTTGAAGCTGGACCAGTGAGTGAATTTTTTAAATATAGAAATTTACTCAAATCGCTGATTTCTGGATGATTGTCGATCATGGAAAGAAAAGTGTTCCTAAAGGATAACCACTTGTTGTGATCTCCGTCAAATTTAGGCAATTCGGCAACGGGCAATTTAAGTTGCCGTTGCCTCTCAATGAAGGTAGAACTGCCGATAGGGTTATTAACGATTGTATCACTTATATGAGATCCGCCTCCGCTTGGTATGCTTTCGATTCGAGATGCAATGTCATAGAAACTATCACGTATCTCATTTATCTGTTCAAGCCCTATGTCAGTTTCATCGAGTAAAGCGAGTTCATCATGAAACTCCTCGTAAGCATTAAATAAATCAGTAACGCGCTTAAGTCGTAATTTAGCATTGGTACTATTGATCTTCCCCTGTTCAACGGCATTACGCAATGTAGTTATTTGTGTTTTTTAGCGTCATGCGCTTTTGAGTTATGAAAGCGACACGAGAAGACATTACGATTAACCAAAATAAAGAAATTAAATAATACAAGGTGGGTGTCTTATCTGCAGTTTCTCAGGATAATACGTAGGTCACAAGCAGTAACCAAGAGGGAGATCGATGTTGGAGACAAGGTCCTCTCGATATCGGTATACTTCACGCGCTGGATTGTAACTCGATGCAATTGAAAGGCTTGCTGTACTACGTTGCTCGTGAGCAGCTCACACCTCACAGGAGGCACCAAATGTAAAGCTTCGTAACTCAAACTTCGTGTCTGAGCCACGTGATTCATGTAAAAGAAATATATTAGTTAATAAAATAATAACAACAATATTTGGGGACAAACCCCGAGGAAAAAAGGCCTTACGGCCAAAAACCTCATAAAAATTTATTCATGATTTATGTGAGTGTGAGTATAATATATATATGTGAAACTGAGAGAGTGTGCGTAACGCAACTCCTCTACGGGTCATGAAAATGACCGCGTATTGGGTCTTGCGACCGCTTTTACAATCAGAGAGAGTGCATGAGAGCGACTCCTCTACGGGTCATAGGTGACCGCGTGTATTGGGTCTTGCGACCGCTTTTATAATCAGAGAGAGTGCATGAGAGCGACTCCTCTACGGGTCATAAATGACCGCGTGTATTGGGTCTTGAGACCGCTTTTTCTCATTCAAAATACAAAACAATTATTACAGAATAACATACCTTGTTAATGAATATCGATGTCTAATATTATACGAGTTTCTAGCTTGAGAAAATAGCTTTCGATATGAAGACGTGTCTACTTCTTTTTACTGCTATGACAAAACTGATTCGTTTGTGTATTGCGTTGCTAAGCCGGGCACCCTTATCGCAACTCTTATGAGTTGGCGATGCATCGAGCAGGGACGCAGCTCTAATATTTTGTATATATACATCCATTTTAGGAAGATCAGGGACGGCTAGCCCGGCCGAGCAGGCTTACAAAAAATTTTGAACTGAACACTTATGTCTATTATTATTATCATTATAACTATTATTTTCAGCCTTAGTCCTATTTTTATTATGTAATAACTCTTATTTTTATCCTTATTACTATTATTAATATCGCAATAACTCTTATTTTCATCCTTATTTCTATTATTATTATTATTATAACTATTATTTTCAGCCTTATTCCTATTTTTGTTAAGTAATGACTCTTATTTTTATCATTATTACTATTATTATTATCGTAATAACTCTTATTTTTATCCTTATTACTATTATTATTATCGTAATAACTCTTATTTGTATCCTTACTTCTATTATTATTATCATTATAACTATTATTTTCAGCTTTATTCCTATTTTTATCCTTATTACTATTATTATTATCGTAATAACTCTTATTTTTATCCTTATTACTAATATTATTATCGTAATAACTCTTATTTTTATCCTTATTACTATTATTATTATCGTTATAACTGATGTTTCCAGCCTTATTCCTATTTTTATTATCGCAATAACTCTTATTTTCATCCTTATTTCTATTATTATTATCATTATAACTATTATTTTCAGCGTTATTCCTATTTTTATTATGTAATAACTCTTATTTTTATCCTTATTACTATTATTGTTATCGTAATATCTGTTATTTTTATACTTATTACTATTATTATTATGGTAATAATTCTTATATTTATCTTTATTTATATTATTATTATTATCATTATAACTATTATTTTCAGCCTTATTCCTATTTTTATTATGTAATAACTCTTATTTTTATCCTTATTACTATTATTAATATCGTAATAACTCTTATTTGTATCCTTATTTCTATTATTATTATCATTATAACTATTATTTTCAGCCTTATTCCTATTTTTATCCTTATTACTATTATTATTATCGTAATAACTCTTATTTGTATCCTTATTTCTATTATTATTATCATTATAACTATTATTTTCAGCCTTATTCCTATTTTTATTATGTAATAACTCTTATTTTTATCCTTATTACTATTATTAATATCGCAATAACTCTTATTTTCATCCTTATTTCTATTATTATTATCATTATAACTATTATTTTCAGCCTTATTCCTATTTTTGTTAAGTAATGACTCTTATTTTTATCCTTATTACTGTTATTATTATCGTTATAACTATTATTTTCAGCCTTATTCCCTATTTTTATGATGTAATAACTCTTATTTTTATCCTTATTACTATTATTATTATCGTAATATCTGTTATTTTTATACTTATTACTATTATTATTATGGTAATAACTCTTATATTTATCTTTATTTCTATTATTATTATTATCATTATAACTATTATTTTCAGCCTTATTCCTATTTTTATCCTTATTACTATTATTATTATCGTAATAACTCTTATTTTTATCCTTATTACTATTATTATTATCGTAATAACTCTTATTTTTATCCTTATTACTATTATTATTATCGTAATGACTCTTATTTTTATCCTTATTACTATTATTAATATCGCAATAACTCTTATTTTTATCTTGATTTCTATTATTATTATCATTATACCTATTATTTTCAGCCTTATTCCTATTTTTATTATGCAATAACTCTTATTTTTATCCTTATTACTATTATTATTATCGTAATAACTATTATTTTCAGACTTATTCCTATTTTTATTATCGTAATAACTCTTATTTTTATCCTGATTTCTATTATTATTATCATTATACCTATTATTTTCAGCCTTATTCCTATTTTTATTATGTAATAACTCTTATTTTTATCCTTATTACTATTATTATTATCGTAATAACTCTTATTTGTATCCTTACTTCTATTATTATTATCATTATAACTATTATTTTCAGCTTTATTCCTATTTTTATCCTTATTACTATTATTATTATCGTAATAACTCTTATTTTTATCCTTATTACTATTATTATTATCGTAATAACTCTTATTTTTATCCTTATTACTATTATTATTATCGTTATAACTGATGTTTCCAGCCTTATTCCTATTTTTATTATCGCAATAACTCTTATTTTCATCCTTATTTCTATTATTATTATCATTATAACTATTATTTTCAGCGTTATTCCTATTTTTATTATGTAATAACTCTTATTTTTATCCTTATTACTATTATTATTATCGTAATATCTGTTATTTTTATACTTATTACTGTTATTATTATGGTAATAACTCTTATATTTATCTTTATTTATATTATTATTATTATCATTATAACTATTATTTTCAGCCTTATACCTATTTTTATTATGTAATAACACTTATTTTTATCCTTATTACTATTATTACTTTCGTAACATCAGTTATTTTTTATCGTTATTACTATTATTATTATCGTAATAACTCTTATTTTTATCCTTATTTCTCTTATTATTATCATTATAACTATTATTTTCAGCCTTATTCCTATTTTTATTATGTAATAACTCTTATTTTTATCCTTATTACTATTATTAATATCGTAATAACTCTTATTTTCATCCTTATTTCTATTATTATTATCACTATAACTATTATTTTCAGCCTTATTCCTATTTTTGTTATGTAATGACTCTTATTTTTATCCTTATTACTATTATTATTATCGTTATAACTATTATTTTCAGACTTATTCCTATTTTTATTATCGTAATAACTCTTATTTTTATCTTGATTTCTATTATTATTATCATTATACCTATTATTTTCAGCCTTATTCCTATTTTTATTATGCAATAACTCTTGTTTTTATCCTTATTACTATTATTATTATCGTTATAACTGATGTTTACAGCCTTACTCCTATTTTTATTATCGTAATAACTCTCATTTTTATCCTTATTACTATTATTATTATCGTAATATCTGTTATTTTTATCCTTATTACTATTATTATTATCGTAATAACTCTTATTTTTATCCTTATTTCTATTATTATTATCATTATAACTATTATTTTTAGCCTTATTCCTATTTTTATTATGTAATAACTCTTATTTTTATCCTTATTACTATTATTAATATCGTAATAACTCTTATTTTTATCCTTATGTCTATTATTATTATCATTATAACTATTATTTTCAGCCTTAGTCCTATTTTTATTATGTAATAACTCTTATTTTTATCCTTATTACTATTATTAATATCGCAATAACTCTTATTTTCATCCTTATTTCTATTATTATTATCATTATAACTATTATTTTCAGCCTTATTCCTATTTTTGTTAAGTAATGGCTCTTATTTTTATCATTATTACTATTATTATTATCGTAATAACTCTTATTTTTATCCTTATTACTATTATTATTATCGTAATAACTCTTATTTGTATCCTTACTTCTATTATAATTATCATTATAACTATTATTTTCAGATTTATTCCTATTTTTATCCTTATTACTATTATTATTAACGTAATAGCTCTTATTTTTATCCTTATTACTATTATTATTATCGTAATAACTCTTATTTTTATCCTTATTACTATTATTATTATCGTTATAACTGATGTTTCCAGCCTTATTCCTATTTTTATTATCGCAGTAACTCTTATTTTCATCCTTATTTCTATTATTGTTATCATTATAACTATTATTTTCAGCGTTATTCCTATTTTTATTATGTAATAACTCTTATTTTTATCCTTATTTCTATTATTATTATCATTATAACTATTATTTTCAGCCTTATACCTATTTTTATTATGTAATAATACTTATTTTTATCCTTATTACTATTATTACTTTCGTAACATCAGTTATTTTTTATCGTTATTACTATTATTATTATCGTAATAACTCTTATTTTTATCCTTATTTCTATTATTATTATCATTATAACTATTATTTTCAGCCTTATTCCTATTTTTATTATGTAATAACTCTTATTTTTATCCTTATTACTATTATTAATATCGTAATAACTCTTATTTGTATCCTTATTTCTATTATTATTATCATTATAACTATTATTTTCAGCCTTATTCCGATTTTTATCCTTATTACTATTATTATTATCGTAATAACTCTTATTTGTATCCTTATTTCTATTATTATTATCATTATAACTATTATTTTCAGCCTTATTCCTATTTTTATTATGTAATAACTCTTATTTTTATCCTTATTACTATTATTAATATCGCAATAACTCTTATTTTCATCCTTATTTCTATTATTATTATCATTATAACTATTATTTTCAGCCTTATTCCTATTTTTGTTAAGTAATGACTCTTATTTTTATCCTTATTACTATTATTATTATCGTTATAACTATTATTTTCAGCCTTATTCCCTATTTTTATTATATAATAACTATTATTTGCATCCTTATTTCTATTATTATTATCATTATAACTATTATTTTCAGCGTTATTCCTATTTTTATTATATAATACCTCTTATTTTTATCCTTATTACTATTACTATTATCGTAATATCTGTTATTTTTATACTTATTACTATTATTATTATGGTAATAACTCTTATATTTATCTTTATTTATATTATTATTATTATCATTATAACTATTATTTTCAGCCTTATACCTATTTTTATTATGTAATAACACTTATTTTTATCCTTATTACTATTATTACTTTCGTAACATCAGTTATTTTTTATCGTTATTACTATTATTATTATCGTAATAACTCTTATTTTTATCCTTATTTCTATTATTATTATCATTATAACTATTATTTTCAGCCTTATTCCTATTTTTATTATGTAATAACTCTTATTTTTATCCTTATTACTATTATTAATATCGTAATAACTCTTATTTGTATCCTTATTTCTATTATTATTATCATTATAACTATTATTTTCAGCATTATTCCTATTTTTATCCTTATTACTATTATTATTATCGTAACAACTCTTATTTGTATCCTTATTTCTATTATTATTATCATTATAACTATTATTTTCAACCTTATTCCTATTTTTATTATGTAATAACTCTTATTTTTATCCTTATTACTATTATTAATATCGCAATAACTCTTATTTTCATCCTTATTTCTATTATTCTTATCATTATAACTATTATTTTCAGCCTTATTCCTATTTTTGTTAAGTAATGACTCTTATTTTTATCCTTATTACTATTATTATTATCGTTATAACTATTATTTTCAGCCTTATTCCCTATTTTTATTATGTAATAACTCTTATTTTTATCCTTATTACTATTATTATTATCGTAATATCTGTTATTTTTATACTTATTACTATTATTATTATGGTAATAACTCTTATATTTATCTTTATTTCTATTATTATTATTGTCATTATAACTATTATTTTCAGCCTTATTCCTATTTTTATCCTTATTACTATTATTATTATCGTAATAACTCTTATTTTTATCCTTATTTCTATTATTATCATCATTGCAACTATTATTTTCAGCCTTATTCCTTTTATTATCCTTATTACTATTGTTATTATCGTAATAACTCTTATTTTTATCCTTATTACTATTATTATTATCGTAATAACTCTTATTTTCATCCTTATTATTATTATTATTATCGCAATAACTCTTATTTTTATCCTTATTACTATTATTATTATCGTTATAACTGATGTTTCCAGCCTTATTCCTATTTTTATTATCGTAATAACTCTTATTTTTATCCTTATTTCTATTATTATTATCATTATAACTATTATTTTCAGCCTTAGTCCTATTTTTGTTAAGTAATGACTCTTATTTTTATCCTTATTACTATTATTAATATCGCAATAACTCTTATTTTCATCCTTATTTCTATTATTATTATCACTATAACTATTATTTTCAGCCTTATTCCTATTTTTGTTAAGTAATTACTCTTATTTTTATCCTTATTACTATTATTATTATCGTTTATAACTATTATTTTCAGCCTTATTCCCTATTTTTATTATGTAATAACTCTTATTTTTTATCCTTATTACTATTATTATTATCGTTATAACTATTATTTTCAGCCTTATTCCTATTTTTGTTAAGTAATGACTCTTATTTTTATCCTTATTACTATTATTATTATCGTTATAACTATTATTTTCAGCCTTATTCCCTATTTTTATTATGTAATAACTCTTATTTTTATCCTTATTACTATTATTATTATCGTTATAACTATTATTTTCAGCCTTATTCCTATTTTTGTTAAGTAATGACTCTTATTTTTATCCTTATTACTATTATTATTATCGTTATAACTATTATTTTCAGCCTTATTCCCTATTTTTATTATGTAATAACTCTTATTTTTATCCTTATTACTATTATTATTATCGTAATATCTGTTATTTTTATACTTATTACTATTATTATTATGGTAATAACTCTTATATTTATCTTTATTTCTATTATTATTTATTATCGTTATAACTATTATTTTCAGCCTTATTCCTATTTTTATCCTTATTACTATTATTATTATCGTAATAACTCTTATTTTTATCCTTATTTCTATTATTTTCATCATTGCAACTATTATTTTCAGCCTTATTCCTTTTATTATCCTTAATTACTATTGCTATTATCGTAATAACTCTTATTTTTATCCTTATTACTATTATTGTTATCGTAATGACTCTTATTTTTATCCTTATTACTATTATTAATATCGCAATAACTCTTATTTTCATCCTTATTTCTATTATTATTATCACTATAACTATTATTTTCAGCCTTATTCCTATTTTTGTTAAGTAATTACTCTTATTTTTATCCTTATTACTATTATTATTATCGTTATAACTATTATTTTCAGCCTTATTCCCTATTTTTATTATGTAATAACTCTTAATTTTTATCCTTATTACTATTATTATTATCGTTATAACTATTATTTTCAGACTTATTCCTATTTTTATTATCGTAATAACTCTTATTTTTATCTTGATTTCTATTATTATTATCATTATACCTATTATTTTCAGCCTTATTCCTATTTTTATTATGCAATAACTCTTATTTTTATCCTTATTACTATTATTATTATCGTAATAACTATTTTTTTCAGACTTATTCCTATTTTTATTATCGTAATTAACTCTTATTTTTATCCTGATTTCTATTATTATTATACATTATACCTATTATTTTTCAGCCTTATTCCTATTTTTATTATGTAATAACTCTTATTGTTATCCTTATACTATTATTATTATCGTTATACACTGATGTTTACAGCCTTACTCCTATTTTTTATTATCGTAATAACTCTCATTTTTATCCTTATTACTATTATTATTATCGTAATATCTGTTATTTTTATCCTTATTACTATTATTATTATCGTAATAACTCTTATTTTTATCCTTATTTCTATTATTATTATCATTATAACTATTATTTTTAGCCTTATTCCTATTTTTATTATGTAATAACTCTTATTTTTATCCTTATTACTATTATTAATATCGTAATAACTCTTATTTTTATCCTTTATGTCTATTATTATTATCATTATAACTATTATTTTCAGCCTTAGTCCTATTTTTATTATGTAATAACTCTTATTTTTATCCTTATTACTATTATTAATATCGCAATAACTCTTATTTTCATCCTTATTTCTATTATTATTATCATTATAACTATTATTTTCAGCCTTATTCCTATTTTTGTTAAGTAATGACTCTTATTTTTATCATTATTACTATTATTATTATCGTAATAACTCTTATTTTTTATCCTTATTACTATTATTAATATCGTCAATAACTCTTATTTTCATCCTTATTTCTATTATTATTATCATTATAATTATTATTTTCAGCCTTATTCCTATTTTTGTTAAGTAATGACTCTTATTTTTATCCTTATTACTATTATTATTATCGCTATAACTATTATTTTCAGCCTTATTCCCTATTTTTATTATGTAATAACTCTTATTTTTATCCTTATTACTATTATTATTATCGTAATATCTGTTATTTTTATACTTATTACTATTATTATTATGGTAATAACTCTTATATTTATCTTTATTTCTATTATTATTATTATCATTATAACTATTATTTTCAGCCTTATTCCTATTTTTATCCTTATTACTATTATTATTATCGTAATAACTCTTATTTTTAAGCTTATTTCTATTATTATCATCATTGCAACTATATTTTCAGCCTTATTCCTTTTATTATCCTTATTACTATTGTTATTATCGTAATAACTCTTATTTTTATCCTTATTACTATTATTATTATCGTAATAACTCTTATTGTCATCCTTATTATTATTATTATTATCGCAATAACTCTTATTTTTATCCTTATTACTATTATTATTATCGTTATAACTGATGTTTCCAGCCCTTATTCCTATTTTTATTATCGTAATAACTCTTATTTTTATCCTTATTTCTATTATTATTATCATTATAACTATTATTTTCAGCCTTAGTCCTATTTTTGTTAAGTAATGACTCTTATTTTTATCCTTATTACTATTATTAATATCGCAATAACTCTTATTTTCATCCTTATTTCTATTATTATTATCACTATAACTATTATTTTCAGCCTTATTCCTATTTTTGTTAAGTAATTACTCTTATTTTTATCCTTATTACTATTATTATTATCGTTATAACTATTATTTTCAGCCTTATTCCCTATTTTTTATTATGTAATAACTCTTATTTTTATCCTTATTACTATTATTATTATCGTTATAAACTATTATTTTCAGACTTATTCCTATTTTTATTATCGTAATAACTCTTATTTTTATCTTGATTTCTATTATTATTATCATTATACCTATTATTTTCAGCCCTTATTCCTATTTTTATTATGCAATAACTCTTATTTTTATCCTTATTACTATTATTATTATCGTAATAACTATTATTTTCAGACTTATTCCTATTTTTATTATCGTAATAACTCTTATTTTTTATCCTGATTTCTATTATTATTATCATTATACCTATTATTTTCAGCCTTATTCCTATTTTTATTATGTAATAACTCTTATTTTTATCCTTATTACTATTATTATTATCGTTATAACTGATGTTTACAGCCTTACTCCTATTTTTATTATCGTAATAACTCTCATTTTTATCCTTATTACTATTATTATTATCGTAATATCTGTTATTTTTATCCTTATTACTATTATTATTATCGTAATAACTCTTATTTTTATCCTTATTTCTATTATTATTATCATTATAACTATTATTTTCAGCCTTATTCCTATTTTTATCCTTATTACTATTATTATTATCGTAATAACTCTTATTTTTATCCTTATTTCTATTATTATTATCATTGTAACTATTATTTTCAGCCTTATTCCTTTTATTTATCCTTATTACTATTGTTATTATCGTAATAACTCTCATTTTTATCCTTATTACTATTATTATTATCGTAATATCTGTTATTTTTATCCTTATTACTATTATTAATATCGCAATAACTCTTATTTTCATCCTTATTTCTATTATTATTATCATTATAACTATTATTTTCAGCCTTATTCCTATTTTTTGTTAAGTAATGACTCTTACTTTTATCCTTATTACTATTATTATTATCGTTATAACTATTATTTTCAGCCTTTTTCCCTATTTTCATTATGTAATAACTCTTATTTTTATCCTTATTACTATTATTATTATCGTAATATCTGTTATTTTTATACTTATTACTATTATTATTATGGTAATAACTCTTATATTTATCTTTATTTCTATTATTATTATTATCATTATAACTATTATTTTCAGCCTTATTCCTATTCTTATTATGTAATAACTCATATTTTGTATCCTTATTACTATTATTAATATCGTAATAACTCTTATTTTTATCCTTATTTCTATTATTATTATCATTGTAACTATTATTTTCAGCCTTATTCCTTTTACTATCCTTATTACTATTGTTATTATCGTAATAACTCTTAATTTTATCCTTATTTCTATTATTATTATCATTATAACTATTATTTTTATCCTTATTACTATTATTATTATCGTAATAACTCTTATTTTTATCCTTATTACTATTATTATTATCGTTATAACTATTATTTTCAGCCTTATTCCCTATTTTTATTATGTAATAAACTCTTATTTTTATCCTTATTACTATTATTATTATCGTAATATCTGTTATTTTTATACTTATTACTATTATTATTATGGTAATAACTCTTATATTTATCTTTACTTCTATTATTATTATTATCATTATAACTATTATTTTCAGCCTTATTCCTATTTTTATCCTTATTACTATTATTATTATCGTTATAACTGATGTTTACAGCCTTACTCCTATTTTTATTATCGTAATAACTCTCATTTTTATCCTTATTACTATTATTATTATCGTAATATCTGTTATTTTTATCCTTATTACTATTATTATTATCGTAATAACTCTTATTTTTTATCCTTATTTCTATTATTATTATCATTATAACTATTATTTTTAGCCTTATTCCTATTTTTATTATGTAATAACTCTTATTTTTTATCCTTATTTACTATTATTAATATCGTAATAACTCTTATTTTTATCCTTATGTCTATTATTATTATCATTTATAACTATTATTTTCAGCCTTAGTCCTATTTTTATTATGTAATAACTCTTATTTTTATCCTTATTACTATTATTAATATCGCAATAACTCTTATTTTCATCCTTATTTCTAGTATTATTATCATTATAACTATTATTTTCAGCCTTATTCCTATTTTTGTTAAGTAATGACTCTTATTTTTATCATTATTACTATTATTATTATCGTAATAACTCTTATTTTTATCCTTATTACTATTATTATTATCGTAATATCTGTTATTTTTATACTTATTACTATTATTATTATGGTAATAACTCTTATATTTATCTTTATTTATATTATTATTATTATCATTATAACTATTATTTCTCAGCCTTATACCTATTTTTATTATGTAATAACACTTATTTTTATCCTTATTACTATTATTACTTTCGTAACATCAGTATTTTTTATCGTTATTACTATTATTATTATCGTAATAACTCTTATTTTTATCCTTATTTCTATTATTATTATCATTATAACTATTATTTTCAGCCTTATTCCTATTTTTATTATGTAATAAACTCTTATTTTTATCCTTATTACTATTATTATATCGTAATAACTCTTATTTGTATCCTTATTTCTATTATTATTATCATTATAACTATTATTTTCAGCCTTATTCCTATTTTTATCCTTTATTACTATTATTATTATCGTAATAACTCTTATTTGTATCCTTATTTCTATTATTATTATCATTATAACTATTATTTTCAGCCTTATTCCTATTTTTATTATGTAATAACTCTTATTTTTGTCCTTATTACTATTATTAATATCGCAATAACTCTTATTTTCATCCTTATTTCTATTATTATTATCATTATAACTATTATTTTCAGCCTTATTCCTATTTTTTGTTAAGTAATGACTCTTATTTTTTATCCTTATTACTATTATTATTATCGCCCTATTTTTATTATGTAATAACTCTTATTTTTATCCTTATTACTATTATTATTATCGTAATATCTGTTATTTTTATACTTATTACTATTATTATTATGGTAATAACTCTTATATTTATCTTTATTTCTATTATTATTATTATCATTATAACTATTATTTTCAGCCTTACTCCTATTTTTATCCTTATTACTATTATTATTATCGTAATAACTCTTATTTTTATCCTTATTTCTATTATTATCATCATTGCAACTATTATTTTCAGCCTTATTCCTTTTATTATCCTTATTACTATTGTTATTATCGTAATAATTCTTATTTTTATCCTTATTACTATTATTATTATCGTAATAACTCTTATTTTCATCCTTATTATTATTATTATTATCGCAATAACTCTTATTTTTATCCTTATTACTATTATTATTATCGTTATAACTGATGTTTCCAGCCTTATTCCTATTTTTATTATCGTATAACTCTTATTTTTATCCTTATTTCTATTATTATTATCATTATAACTATTATTTTCAGCCTTAGTCCTATTTTTGTTAAGTAATGACTCTTATTTTTATCCTTATTACTATTATTAATATCGCAATAACTCTTATTTTCATCCTTATTTCTATTATTATTATCACTATAACTATTATTTTCAGCCTTATTCCTATTTTTGTTAAGTAATTACTCTTATTTTTATCCTTATTACTATTATTATTATCGTAATAACTCTTATTTTTATCCTTATTACTATTATTATTATCGTTATAACTATTATTTTCAGCCTTATTCCTATTTTTATTATGCAATAACTCT
>CAMAOD020000041.1:0-114509 GCA_945859595.2 Megachile willughbiella | reverse complement strand
CGGGATGGCTGGTAGCCAAGTCGCATCCTTCGGGAAGGTTGGCACGTGCGATCCCCCGGTCCCCAACAAGAGGGGTAATTCCTGGAAGTCTGCCAGAACAGAATTCCATTCTGGCACAGGATATAGCCAAATGCCCCTCAAGGGTGATGACGCAATGTGATTTCTGCCCAGTGCTCTGAACGTCAACGTGCAGAAATTCAATTGAGCGTGGGAAATGGCGGAAGTAATGGGACTCACTTGAGAGTGATGACAGAAATAGATGTGGCTTAGTTATTTGTTAAATTTTTTTTTCGTCCCCGCCGTCGTTCGACTAGATAAAATGGAATTGATAAACGCCGAAGAGGCGAACTTGTTCGACGAGATAAGTCAAAACGATAAACGCTGAAAAGTCGGACGTTTCGGAGCGGGATTGACGTGAGATGGGAGCCCCTACCGCAGGGGCAACCCAGCCGGGCGGGCAGTTTTTATACTGCATAACCAAGCCGAATCCTTCGGGATGGCTGGTAGCCAAGTCGCATCTTTCGGGAGGGCTCGCACGTGCAATCCCCCGGTCCCCAATAGGAGGGGTAATTCCTGGAGGTCTGCCAGAACAGAATTTTATTCTGGCACAGGATATAGCCAAATGCCCCTCAAGGGTGATGACGCAATGTGATTTCTGCCCAGTGCTCTGAATGTCAACGTGAAGAAATTCAATTAAGCGCGGGTAAACGGCGGGAGTAACTATGACTCTCTCTTAAGCGTGTTGACCAGATACGATTTCTGCCCAGTGCTCCGAAATTCAATGTGAAGAAATTCAATTAAGCGCGAGTAATTGCAGTAATATCTATAACTCTCTTATAGGTAAACACGAAATGCGAGTCCGCCCATTGCTCTGAATATCAAAGTGAAGAAATTCAATTGAGCGTGGGAAATGGCGAAAGTAATGGGACTCACTTTAGAATGATGACAGAGTTCGATATGGCTTAGTTATTTGTTAAATTTTTTTTCGTCCCCGCCGTCGTTCGACTAGATAAAATGGAATTGAAAAACGCCGAAGAGACGAACTTGTTCGACGAGATAAGGCAAAACGATAAACGCTGAAAAGTCGGACGTTTCGGAGCGGGATTGACGTAAGATGGGACCCCCTACCTCAGGGCTAACCCAGCCGGGCGGGCAGTTTTTATACTGCATAACCAAGCCGAATCCTTCGGGATGTTTGGTAGCCAAGTCGCATCCTTCGGGATGGCTGGCACGTGCGATCCCCGGTCCCCAACAGGAGGGGTAATTCCTGGAAGTCTGCCAGAACAGAACTCTATTCTGGCACAGGATATAGACAAATGCCCCTCAAGGGTGATGACGCAATGTGATTTCTGCCCAGTGCTCTGAACGTCAACGTGCAGAAATTCAATTAAGCGCGGGGAAACGGCGGGAGTAACTATGACTCTCTCCTAAGCGTGCTGACCAGATACGATTTCTGCCCAGTGCTCTGAAATTCAATGTGAAGAAATTCAATTGAGCGTGGGAAATGGCAGAAATATCTATAACTCTCTTATAGGTAAACACGAAATGCGAGACCGCCCAGTGCTTAGAATATCAAAGTGCAGAAATTCACTTGAGCGTGGGAAATGGCGGAAGTAATGGGACTCACTTGAGAATGATGACAGAGTTAGATATGGCTTAGCTATTTGTTAAATTCTTTTCGTCCCCGCCGTCGTTCGACTACATAAAATTGAATTGATAAACGCCGAAGAGGCGAACTTGTTCGACGAGATAAGGCAAAACGATAAACGCTGAAAAGTCGGACGTTTCGGAGCGGGATTGACGTAAGATGGGAGCCACCACCTCAGGAGTAACCCAGCCGGGCGTGCAGTTTTTATACTGCATAACCAAGCCGAATCATTCGGGATGGCTGGTAGCCAAGTCGCATCCTTCGGGAAGGTTGGCACGTGCGATCCCCCGGTCCCCAACAAGAGGGGTAATTCCTGGAAGTCTGCCAGAACAGAATTCCATTCTGGCACAGGATATAGCCAAATGCCCCTCAAGGGTGATGACGCAATGCGATTTCTGCCCAGTGCTCTGAATGTCAACGTGAAGAAATTCAATTAAGCGCGGGTAAACGGCGGGGGTAACTATGACTCTCTCTTAAGCGAGTTGACCAGATACGATTTCTGCCCAGTGCTCTGAAATTCAATGTGAAGAAATTCAATTGAGCGCGGGTAATGGCAGAAATATCTATAACTCTCTTATAGGTAAACACGAAATGCGAGACCGCCCAGTGCTTAGAATATCAAAGTGCAGAAATTCACTTGAGCGTGGGAAATGGCGGAATTAATGGGACTCACTTGAGAATGCTGACAGAGTTAGATATGGCTTAGCTATTTGTTAAATTCTTTTCGTCCCCGCCGTCGTTCGACTACATAAAATGGAATTGATAAACGCCGAAGAGGCGAACTTGTTCGACGAGATAAGGCAAAACGATAAACGCTGAAAAGTCGGACGTTTCGGAGCGGGATTGACGTAAGATGGGAGCCCCTACCTCAGGAGTAACCCAGCGGGCGGGCAGTTCTTATACTGCATAACCAAGCCGAATCCTTCGGGATGGCTGGTAGCCAAGTCGCATCCTTCGGGAAGGTTGGCACGTGCGATCCCCCGGTCCCCAACAAGAGGGGTAATTCCTGGAAGTCTGCCAGAACAGAATTCCATTCTGGCACAGGATATAGCCAAATGCCCCTCAAGGGTGATGACGCAATGTGATTTCTGCCCAGTGCTCTGAACGTCAACGTGCAGAAATTCAATTGAGCGTGGGAAATGGCGGAAGTAATGGGACTCACTTGAGAGTGATGACAGAAATAGATGTGGCTTAGTTATTTGTTAAATTTTTTTTTCGTCCCCGCCGTCGTTCGACTAGATAAAATGGAATTGATAAACGCCGAAGAGGCGAACTTGTTCGACGAGATAAGTCAAAACGATAAACGCTGAAAAGTCGGACGTTTCGGAGCGGGATTGACGTGAGATGGGAGCCCCTACCGCAGGGGCAACCCAGCCGGGCGGGCAGTTTTTATACTGCATAACCAAGCCGAATCCTTCGGGATGGCTGGTAGCCAAGTCGCATCTTTCGGGAGGGCTCGCACGTGCAATCCCCCGGTCCCCAATAGGAGGGGTAATTCCTGGAGGTCTGCCAGAACAGAATTTTATTCTGGCACAGGATATAGCCAAATGCCCCTCAAGGGTGATGACGCAATGTGATTTCTGCCCAGTGCTCTGAATGTCAACGTGAAGAAATTCAATTAAGCGCGGGTAAACGGCGGGAGTAACTATGACTCTCTCTTAAGCGTGTTGACCAGATACGATTTCTGCCCAGTGCTCCGAAATTCAATGTGAAGAAATTCAATTAAGCGCGAGTAATTGCAGTAATATCTATAACTCTCTTATAGGTAAACACGAAATGCGAGTCCGCCCATTGCTCTGAATATCAAAGTGAAGAAATTCAATTGAGCGTGGGAAATGGCGAAAGTAATGGGACTCACTTTAGAATGATGACAGAGTTCGATATGGCTTAGTTATTTGTTAAATTTTTTTTTCGTCCCCGCCGTCGTTCGACTAGATAAAATGGAATTGAAAAACGCCGAAGAGACGAACTTGTTCGACGAGATAAGGCAAAACGATAAACGCTGAAAAGTCGGACGTTTCGGAGCGGGATTGACGTAAGATGGGACCCCCTACCTCAGGGCTAACCCAGCCGGGCGGGCAGTTTTTATACTGCATAACCAAGCCGAATCCTTCGGGATGTTTGGTAGCCAAGTCGCATCCTTCGGGATGGCTGGCACGTGCGATCCCCGGTCCCCAACAGGAGGGGTAATTCCTGGAAGTCTGCCAGAACAGAACTCTATTCTGGCACAGGATATAGACAAATGCCCCTCAAGGGTGATGACGCAATGTGATTTCTGCCCAGTGCTCTGAACGTCAACGTGCAGAAATTCAATTAAGCGCGGGGAAACGGCGGGAGTAACTATGACTCTCTCCTAAGCGTGCTGACCAGATACGATTTCTGCCCAGTGCTCTGAAATTCAATGTGAAGAAATTCAATTGAGCGTGGGAAATGGCAGAAATATCTATAACTCTCTTATAGGTAAACACGAAATGCGAGACCGCCCAGTGCTTAGAATATCAAAGTGCAGAAATTCACTTGAGCGTGGGAAATGGCGGAAGTAATGGGACTCACTTGAGAATGATGACAGAGTTAGATATGGCTTAGCTATTTGTTAAATTCTTTTCGTCCCCGCCGTCGTTCGACTAGATAAAATGGAATTGATAAACGCCGCAGAGGCGAACTTGTTCGACGAGATAAGGCAAAACGATAATCGCTGACATGTCGAACGTTTCGGAGCGGGATTGACGTAAGATGGGAGCCACCACCTCAGGAGTAACCCAGCCGGGCGGGCAGTTTTTATACTGCATAACCAAGCCGAATCATTCGGGATGGCTGGTAGCCAAGTCGCATCCTTCGGGAAGGTTGGCACGTGCGATCCCCCGGTCCCCAACAAGAGGGGTAATTCCTGGAAGTCTGCCAGAACAGAATTCCATTCTGGCACAGGATATAGCCAAATGCCCCTCAAGGGTGATTACGCAATGTGATTTCTGCCCAGTGCTCTGAATGTCAACGTGAAGAAATTCAATTAAGCGCGGGTAAACGGCGGGAGTAACTATGACTCTCTCTTAAGCGAGTTGACCAGATACGATTTCTGCCCAGTGCTCTGAAATTCAATGTGAAGAAATTCAATTGAGCGCGGGTAATGGCAGAAATATCTATAACTCTCTTATAGGTAAACACGAAATGCGAGACCGCCCAGTGCTTAGAATATCAAAGTGCAGAAATTCACTTGAGCGTGGGAAATGGCGGAAGTAATGGGACTCACTCGAGAATGATGACAGAGTTAGATATGGCTTAGCTATTTGCTAAATTCTTTTCCTCCCCGCCGTCGTTCGACTAGATAAAATGGAATTGATAAACGCCGAAGAGGCGAACTTGTTCGACGAGATAAGGCAAAACGATAAACGCTGAAAAGTCGAACGTTTCGGAGCAGGATTGACGTAAGATGGGAGCCACCACCTCAGGAGTAACCCAGCCGGGCGGGCAGTTTTTATACTGCATAACCAAGCCGAATCATTCGGGATGGCTGGTAGCCAAGTCGCATCCTTCGGGAAGGTTGGCACGTGCGATCCCCCGGTCCCCAACAAGAGGGGTAATTCCTGGAAGTCTGCCAGAACAGAATTCCATTCTGGCACAGGATATAGCCAAATGCCCCTCAAGGGTGATTACGCAATGTGATTTCTGCCCAGTGCTCTGAATGTCAACGTGAAGAAATTCAATTAAGCGCGGGTAAACGGCGGGAGTAACTATGACTCTCTCTTAAGCGAGTTGACCAGATACGATTTCTGCCCAGTGCTCTGAAATTCAATGTGAAGAAATTCGATTCAGCGCGGGTAATGGCAGAAATATCTATAACTCTCTTATAGGTAAACACGAAATGCGAGACCGCCCAGTGCTTAGAATATCAAAGTGCAGAAATTCACTTGAGCGTGGGAAATGGCGGAAGTAATGGGACTCACTTGAGAATGATGACAGAGTTAGATATGGCTTAGCTATTTGTTAAATTCTTTTCGTCCCCGCCGTCGTTCGACTACATAAAATGGAATTGATAAACGCCGAAGAGGCGAACTTGTTCGACGAGATAAGGCAAAACGATAAACGCTGAAAAGTCGGACGTTTCGGAGCGGGATTGACGTAAGATGGGAGCCACCACCTCAGGAGTAACCCAGCCGGGCGTGCAGTTTTTATACTGCATAACCAAGCCGAATCATTCGGGATGGCTGGTAGCCAAGTCGCATCCTTCGGGAAGGTTGGCACGTGCGATCCCCCGGTCCCCAACAAGAGGGGTAATTCCTGGAAGTCTGCCAGAACAGAATTCCATTCTGGCACAGGATATAGCCAAATGCCCCTCAAGGGTGATTACGCAATGTGATTTCTGCCCAGTGCTCTGAATGTCAACGTGAAGAAATTCAATTAAGCGCGGGTAAACGGCGGGAGTAACTATGACTCTCTCTTAAGCTAGTTGACCAGATACGATTTCTGCCCAGTGCTCTGAAATTCAATGTGAAGAAATTCGATTCAGCGCGGGTAATGGCAGAAATATCTATAACTCTCTTATAGGTAAACACGAAATGCGAGACCGCCCAGTGCTTAGAATATCAAAGTGCAGAAATTCACTTGAGCGTGGGAAATGGCGGAAGTAATGGGACTCACTTGAGAATGATGACAGAGTTAGATATGGCTTAGCTATTTGTTAAATTCTTTTCGTCCCCGCCGTCGTTCGACTACATAAAATGGAATTGATAAACGCCGAAGAGGCGAACTTGTTCGACGAGATAAGGCAAAACGATAAACGCTGAAAAGTCGGACGTTTCGGAGCGGGATTGACGTAAGATGGGAGCCACCACCTCAGGAGTAACCCAGCCGGGCGTGCAGTTTTTATACTGCATAACCAAGCCGAATCATTCGGGATGGCTGGTAGCCAAGTCGCATCCTTCGGGAAGGTTGGCACGTGCGATCCCCCGGTCCCCAACAAGAGGGGTAATTCCTGGAAGTCTGCCAGAACAGAATTCCATTCTGGCACAGGATATAGCCAAATGCCCCTCAAGGGTGATGACGCAATGCGATTTCTGCCCAGTGCTCTGAATGTCAACGTGAAGAAATTCAATTAAGCGCGGGTAAACGGCGGGGGTAACTATGACTCTCTCTTAAGCGAGTTGACCAGATACGATTTCTGCCCAGTGCTCTGAAATTCAATGTGAAGAAATTCAATTGAGCGCGGGTAATGGCAGAAATATCTATAACTCTCTTATAGGTAAACACGAAATGCGAGACCGCCCAGTGCTTAGAATATCAAAGTGCAGAAATTCACTTGAGCGTGGGAAATGGCGGAATTAATGGGACTCACTTGAGAATGCTGACAGAGTTAGATATGGCTTAGCTATTTGTTAAATTCTTTTCGTCCCCGCCGTCGTTCGACTACATAAAATGGAATTGATAAACGCCGAAGAGGCGAACTTGTTCGACGAGATAAGGCAAAACGATAAACGCTGAAAAGTCGAACGTTTCGGAGCAGGATTGACGTAAGATGGGAGCCACCACCTCAGGAGTAACCCAGCCGGGCGGGCAGTTTTTATACTACATAACCAAGCCGAATCATTCGGGATGGCTGGTAGCCAAGTCGCATCCTTCGGGAAGGTTGGCACGTGCGATCCCCCGGTCCCCAACAAGAGGGGTAATTCCTGGAAGTCTGCCAGAACAGAATTCCATTCTGGCACAGGATATAGCGAAATGCCCCTCAAGGGTGATGACGCAATGTGATTTCTGCCCAGTGCTCTGAATGTCAACGTGAAGAAATTCAATTAAGCGCGGGTAAACAGCGGGAGTAACTATGACTCTCTCTTAAGCGAGTTGACCAGATACGATTTCTGCCCAGTGCTCTGAAATTCAATGTGAAGAAATTCAATTGAGCGCGGGTAATGGCAGAAATATCTATAACTCTCTTATAGGTAAACACGAAATGCGAGAGCGCCCAGTGCTTAGAATATCAAAGTGCAGAAATTCACTTGAGCGTGGGAAATGGCGGAAGTAATGGGACTCACTTGAGAATGATGACAGAGTTAGATATGGCTTAGCTATTTGTTAAATTCTTTTCGTCCCCGCCGTCGTTCGACTACATAAAATGGAATTGATAAACGCCGAAGAGGCGAACTTGTTCGACGAGATAAGGCAAAACGATAAACGCTGAAAAGTCGAACGTTTCGGAGCAGGATTGACGTAAGATGGGAGGCACCACCTCAGGAGTAACCCAGCCGGGCGGGCAGTTTTTATACTGCATAACCAAGCCGAATCATTCGGGATGGCTGGTAGCCAAGTCGCATCCTTCGGGAAGGTTGGCACGTGCGATCCCCCGGTCCCCAACAAGAGGGGTAATTCCTGGAAGTCTGCCAGAACAGAATTCCATTCTGGCACAGGATATAGCCAAATGCCCCTCAAGGGTGATGACGCAATGTGATTTCTGCCCAGTGCTCTGAACGTCAACGTGCAGAAATTCAATTGAGCGTGGGAAATGGCGGAAGTAATGGGACTCACTTGAGAGTGATGACAGAAATAGATGTGGCTTAGTTATTTGTTAAATTTTTTTTTCGTCCCCGCCGTCGTTCGACTAGATAAAATGGAATTGAAAAACGCCGAAGAGACGAACTTGTTCGACGAGATAAGGCAAAACGATAAACGCTGAAAAGTCGGACGTTTCGGAGCGGGATTGACGTAAGATGGGACCCCCTACCTCAGGGCTAACCCAGCCGGGCGGGCAGTTTTTATACTGCATAACCAAGCCGAATCCTTCGGGATGTTTGGTAGCCAAGTCGCATCCTTCGGGATGGCTGGCACGTGCGATCCCCGGTCCCCAACAGGAGGGGTAATTCCTGGAAGTCTGCCAGAACAGAACTCTATTCTGGCACAGGATATAGACAAATGCCCCTCAAGGGTGATGACGCAATGTGATTTCTGCCCAGTGCTCTGAACGTCAACGTGCAGAAATTCAATTAAGCGCGGGGAAACGGCGGGAGTAACTATGACTCTCTCCTAAGCGTGCTGACCAGATACGATTTCTGCCCAGTGCTCTGAAATTCAATGTGAAGAAATTCAATTGAGCGTGGGAAATGGCAGAAATATCTATAACTCTCTTATAGGTAAACACGAAATGCGAGACCGCCCAGTGCTTAGAATATCAAAGTGCAGAAATTCACTTGAGCGTGGGAAATGGCGGAAGTAATGGGACTCACTTGAGAATGATGACAGAGTTAGATATGGCTTAGCTATTTGTTAAATTCTTTTCGTCCCCGCCGTCGTTCGACTAGATAAAATGGAATTGATAAACGCCGCAGAGGCGAACTTGTTCGACGAGATAAGGCAAAACGATAATCGCTGACATGTCGAACGTTTCGGAGCGGGATTGACGTAAGATGGGAGCCACCACCTCAGGAGTAACCCAGCCGGGCGGGCAGTTTTTATACTGCATAACCAAGCCGAATCATTCGGGATGGCTGGTAGCCAAGTCGCATCCTTCGGGAAGGTTGGCACGTGCGATCCCCCGGTCCCCAACAAGAGGGGTAATTCCTGGAAGTCTGCCAGAACAGAATTCCATTCTGGCACAGGATATAGCCAAATGCCCCTCAAGGGTGATTACGCAATGTGATTTCTGCCCAGTGCTCTGAATGTCAACGTGAAGAAATTCAATTAAGCGCGGGTAAACGGCGGGAGTAACTATGACTCTCTCTTAAGCGAGTTGACCAGATACGATTTCTGCCCAGTGCTCTGAAATTCAATGTGAAGAAATTCAATTGAGCGCGGGTAATGGCAGAAATATCTATAACTCTCTTATAGGTAAACACGAAATGCGAGACCGCCCAGTGCTTAGAATATCAAAGTGCAGAAATTCACTTGAGCGTGGGAAATGGCGGAAGTAATGGGACTCACTCGAGAATGATGACAGAGTTAGATATGGCTTAGCTATTTGCTAAATTCTTTTCCTCCCCGCCGTCGTTCGACTAGATAAAATGGAATTGATAAACGCCGAAGAGGCGAACTTGTTCGACGAGATAAGGCAAAACGATAAACGCTGAAAAGTCGAACGTTTCGGAGCAGGATTGACGTAAGATGGGAGCCACCACCTCAGGAGTAACCCAGCCGGGCGGGCAGTTTTTATACTGCATAACCAAGCCGAATCATTCGGGATGGCTGGTAGCCAAGTCGCATCCTTCGGGAAGGTTGGCACGTGCGATCCCCCGGTCCCCAACAAGAGGGGTAATTCCTGGAAGTCTGCCAGAACAGAATTCCATTCTGGCACAGGATATAGCCAAATGCCCCTCAAGGGTGATTACGCAATGTGATTTCTGCCCAGTGCTCTGAATGTCAACGTGAAGAAATTCAATTAAGCGCGGGTAAACGGCGGGAGTAACTATGACTCTCTCTTAAGCGAGTTGACCAGATACGATTTCTGCCCAGTGCTCTGAAATTCAATGTGAAGAAATTCGATTCAGCGCGGGTAATGGCAGAAATATCTATAACTCTCTTATAGGTAAACACGAAATGCGAGACCGCCCAGTGCTTAGAATATCAAAGTGCAGAAATTCACTTGAGCGTGGGAAATGGCGGAAGTAATGGGACTCACTTGAGAATGATGACAGAGTTAGATATGGCTTAGCTATTTGTTAAATTCTTTTCGTCCCCGCCGTCGTTCGACTACATAAAATGGAATTGATAAACGCCGAAGAGGCGAACTTGTTCGACGAGATAAGGCAAAACGATAAACGCTGAAAAGTCGGACGTTTCGGAGCGGGATTGACGTAAGATGGGAGCCACCACCTCAGGAGTAACCCAGCCGGGCGTGCAGTTTTTATACTGCATAACCAAGCCGAATCATTCGGGATGGCTGGTAGCCAAGTCGCATCCTTCGGGAAGGTCGGCACGTGCGATCCCCCGGTCCCCAACAAGAGGGGTAATTCCTGGAAGTCTGCCAGAACAGAATTCCATTCTGGCACAGGATATAGCCAAATGCCCCTCAAGGGTGATTACGCAATGTGATTTCTGCCCAGTGCTCTGAATGTCAACGTGAAGAAATTCAATTAAGCGCGGGTAAACGGCGGGAGTAACTATGACTCTCTCTTAAGCTAGTTGACCAGATACGATTTCTGCCCAGTGCTCTGAAATTCAATGTGAAGAAATTCGATTCAGCGCGGGTAATGGCAGAAATATCTATAACTCTCTTATAGGTAAACACGAAATGCGAGACCGCCCAGTGCTTAGAATATCAAAGTGCAGAAATTCACTTGAGCGTGGGAAATGGCGGAAGTAATGGGACTCACTTGAGAATGATGACAGAGTTAGATATGGCTTAGCTATTTGTTAAATTCTTTTCGTCCCCGCCGTCGTTCGACTACATAAAATGGAATTGATAAACGCCGAAGAGGCGAACTTGTTCGACGAGATAAGGCAAAACGATAATCGCTGAAAAGTCGAACGTTTCGGAGCAGGATTGACGTAAGATGGGAGCCACCACCTCAGGAGTAACCCAGCCGGGCGGGCAGTTTTTATACTGCAT
This sequence comes from Megachile willughbiella, assembly GCA_945859595.2. Taxonomy (NCBI): domain Eukaryota; kingdom Metazoa; phylum Arthropoda; class Insecta; order Hymenoptera; family Megachilidae; genus Megachile; species Megachile willughbiella. Next base: position 103,335 of record CAMAOD020000041.1, on the reverse strand, counting down.
AACCAAGCCGAATCATTCGGGATGGCTGGTGGCCAAGTCGCATCCTTCGGGAAGGTTGGCACGTGCGATCCCCCGGTCCACAACAAGAGGGGTAATTCCTGGAAGTCTGCCAGAACAGAATTCCATTCTGGCACAGGATATAGCCAAATGCCCCTCAAGGGTGATTACGCAATGTAATTTCTGCCCAGTGCTCTGAATGTCAACGTGAAGAAATTCAATTAAGCGCGGGTAAACGGCGGGAGTAACTATGACTCTCTCTTAAGCGAGTTGACCAGATACGACTTCTGCCCAGTGCTCTGAAATTCAATGTGAAGAAATTCAATTGAGCGCGGGTAATGGCAGAAATATCTATAACTCTCTTATAGGTAAACACGAAATGCGAGACCGCCCAGTGCTTAGAATATCAAAGTGCAGAAATTCACTTGAGCGTGGGAAATGGCGGAAGTAATGGGACTCACTTGAGAATGATGACAGAGTTAGATATGGCTTAGCTATTTGTTAAATTCTTTTCGTCCCCGCCGTCGTTCGACTACATAAAATGGAATTGATAAACGCCGAAGAGGCGAACTTGTTCGACGAGATAAGGCAAAACGATAAACGCTGAAAAGTCGGACGTTTCGGAGCGGGATTGACGTAAGATGGGAGCCACCACCTCAGGAGTAACCCAGCCGGGCGTGCAGTTTTTATACTGCATAACCAAGCCGAATCATTCGGGATGGCTGGTAGCCAAGTCGCATCCTTCGGGAAGGTTGGCACGTGCGATCCCCCGGTCCCCAACAAGAGGGGTAATTCCTGGTAGTCTGCCAGAACAGAATTCCATTCTGGCACAGGATATAGCCAAATGCCCCTCAAGGGTGATGACGCAATGCGATTTCTGCCCAGTGCTCTGAATGTCAACGTGAAGAAATTCAATTAAGCGCGGGTAAACGGCGGGGGTAACTATGACTCTCTCTTAAGCGAGTTGACCAGATACGATTTCTGCCCAGTGCTCTGAAATTCAATGTGAAGAAATTCAATTGAGCGCGGGTAATGGCAGAAATATCTATAACTCTCTTATAGGTAAACACGAAATGCGAGACCGCCCAGTGCTTAGAATATCAAAGTGCAGAAATTCACTTGAGCGTGGGAAATGGCGGAATTAATGGGACTCACTTGAGAATGCTGACAGAGTTAGATATGGCTTAGCTATTTGTTAAATTCTTTTCGTCCCCGCCGTCGTTCGACTACATAAAATGGAATTGATAAACGCCGAAGAGGCGAACTTGTTCGACGAGATAAGGCAAAACGATAAACGCTGAAAAGTCGAACGTTTCGGAGCAGGATTGACGTAAGATGGGAGCCACCACCTCAGGAGTAACCCAGCCGGGCGGGCAGTTTTTATACTACATAACCAAGCCGAATCATTCGGGATGGCTGGTAGCCAAGTCGCATCCTTCGGGAAGGTTGGCACGTGCGATCCCCCGGTCCCCAACAAGAGGGGTAATTCCTGGAAGTCTGCCAGAACAGAATTCCATTCTGGCACAGGATATAGCGAAATGCCCCTCAAGGGTGATGACGCAATGTGATTTCTGCCCAGTGCTCTGAATGTCAACGTGAAGAAATTCAATTAAGCGCGGGTAAACAGCGGGAGTAACTATGACTCTCTCTTAAGCGAGTTGACCAGATACGATTTCTGCCCAGTGCTCTGAAATTCAATGTGAAGAAATTCAATTGAGCGCGGGTAATGGCAGAAATATCTATAACTCTCTTATAGGTAAACACGAAATGCGAGAGCGCCCAGTGCTTAGAATATCAAAGTGCAGAAATTCACTTGAGCGTGGGAAATGGCGGAAGTAATGGGACTCACTTGAGAATGATGACAGAGTTAGATATGGCTTAGCTATTTGTTAAATTCTTTTCGTCCCCGCCGTCGTTCGACTACATAAAATGGAATTGATAAACGCCGAAGAGGCGAACTTGTTCGACGAGATAAGGCAAAACGATAAACGCTGAAAAGTCGAACGTTTCGGAGCAGGATTGACGTAAGATGGGAGGCACCACCTCAGGAGTAACCCAGCCGGGCGGGCAGTTTTTATACTGCATAACCAAGCCGAATCATTCGGGATGGCTGGTAGCCAAGTCGCATCCTTCGGGAAGGTTGGCACGTGCGATCCCCCGGTCCCCAACAAGAGGGGTAATTCCTGGAAGTCTGCCAGAACAGAATTCCATTCTGGCACAGGATATAGCCAAATGCCCCTCAAGGGTGATGACGCAATGTGATTTCTGCCCAGTGCTCTGAACGTCAACGTGCAGAAATTCAATTGAGCGTGGGAAATGGCGGAAGTAATGGGACTCACTTGAGAGTGATGACAGAAATAGATGTGGCTTAGTTATTTGTTAAATTTTTTTTTCGTCCCCGCCGTCGTTCGACTACATAAAATGGAATTGATAAACGCCGAAGAGGCGAACTTGTTCGACGAGATAAGTCAAAACGATAAACGCTGAAAAGTCGGACGTTTCGGAGCGGGATTGACGTGAGATGGGAGCCCCTACCGCAGGGGCAACCCAGCCGGGCGGGCAGTTTTTATACTGCATAACCAAGCCGAATCCTTCGGGATGGCTGGTAGCCAAGTCGCATCTTTCGGGAGGGCTCGCACGTGCAATCCCCCGGTCCCCAATAGGAGGGGTAATTCCTGGAGGTCTGCCAGAACAGAATTTTATTCTGGCACAGGATATAGCCAAATGCCCCTCAAGGGTGATGACGCAATGTGATTTCTGCCCAGTGCTCTGAATGTCAACGTGAAGAAATTCAATTAAGCGCGGGTAAACGGCGGGAGTAACTATGACTCTCTCTTAAGCGTGTTGACCAGATACGATTTCTGCCCAGTGCTCCGAAATTCAATGTGAAGAAATTCAATTAAGCGCGAGTAATTGCAGTAATATCTATAACTCTCTTATAGGTAAACACGAAATGCGAGTCCGCCCATTGCTCTGAATATCAAAGTGAAGAAATTCAATTGAGCGTGGGAAATGGCGAAAGTAATGGGACTCACTTGAGAATGATGACAGAGTTCGATATGGCTTAGTTATTTGTTAAATTTTTTTTTCGTCCCCGCCGTCGTTCGACTAGATAAAATGGAATTGAAAAACGCCGAAGAGACGAACTTGTTCGACGAGATAAGGCAAAACGATAAACGCTGAAAAGTCGGACGTTTCGGAGCGGGATTGACGTAAGATGGGACCCCCTACCTCAGGGCTAACCCAGCCGGGCGGGCAGTTTTTATACTGCATAACCAAGCCGAATCCTTCGGGATGTTTGGTAGCCAAGTCGCATCCTTCGGGATGGCTGGCACGTGCGATCCCCGGTCCCCAACAGGAGGGGTAATTCCTGGAAGTCTGCCAGAACAGAACTCTATTCTGGCACAGGATATAGACAAATGCCCCTCAAGGGTGATGACGCAATGTGATTTCTGCCCAGTGCTCTGAACGTCAACGTGCAGAAATTCAATTAAGCGCGGGGAAACGGCGGGAGTAACTATGACTCTCTCCTAAGCGTGCTGACCAGATACGATTTCTGCCCAGTGCTCTGAAATTCAATGTGAAGAAATTCAATTGAGCGTGGGAAATGGCAGAAATATCTATAACTCTCTTATAGGTAAACACGAAATGCGAGACCGCCCAGTGCTTAGAATATCAAAGTGCAGAAATTCACTTGAGCGTGGGAAATGGCGGAAGTAATGGGACTCACTTGAGAATGATGACAGAGTTAGATATGGCTTAGCTATTTGTTAAATTCTTTTCGTCCCCGCCGTCGTTCGACTAGATAAAATGGAATTGATAAACGCCGCAGAGGCGAACTTGTTCGACGAGATAAGGCAAAACGATAATCGCTGACATGTCGAACGTTTCGGAGCGGGATTGTCGTAAGATGGGAGGCCCCACCTCAGGGGTAACCCAGCCGGACGGGCAGCTTTTATACTGCATAACTAAGCCGAATCCTTCGGGATTGGTGGTAGCCAAGTCGCATCTTTCTGGAGGGCTCGCACGTGCGATCCCCCGGTCCCCAACAGGTGGGGTAATTCCTGGAAGTCTGCCAGAACAGAATTCTATTCTGGCACAGGATATAGACAAATGCCCCTCAAGGGTGATGACGCAATGTGATTTCTGCCCAGTGCTCTGAACGTCAACGTGCAGAAATTCAATTAAGCGCGGGGAAACGGCGGGAGTAACTATGACTCTCTCCTAAGCGAATTGACCAGATACGACTTCTGCCCAGTGCTCTGAAATTCAATGTGAAGAAATTCAATTAAGCGCGAGTAATTGCAGTAATATCTATAACTCCCTTAAAGGTAAATACGAAATGCGAGTCCGCCCATTGCTCTGAATATCAAAGTGAAGAAATTCAATTGAGCGTGGGAAATGGCGAAAGTAATGGGACTCACTTGAGAATGATGACAGAGTTCGATATGGCTTAGTTATTTGTTAAATTTTTTTTTCGTCCCCGCCGTCGTTCGACTAGATAAAATGGAATTGATAAACGCCGAAGAGGCGAACTTGTTCGACGAGATAAGTCAAAACTATAAACGCTGAAAAGTCGGACGTTTCGGAGCGGGATTGACGTGAGATGGGAGCCCCTACCGCAGGGGCAACCCAGCCGGGCGGGCAGTTTTTATACTGCATAACCAAGCCGAATCCTTCGGGATGGCTGGTAGCCAAGTCGCATCTTTCGGGAGGGCTCGCACGTGCAATCCCCCGGTCCCCAATAGGAGGGGTAATTCCTGGAGGTCTGCCAGAACAGAATTTTATTCTGGCACAGGATATAGCCAAATGCCCCTCAAGGGTGATGACGCAATGTGATTTCTGCCCAGTGCTCTGAATGTCAACGTGAAGAAATTCAATTAAGCGCGGGTAAACGGCGGGAGTAACTATGACTCTCTCTTAAGCGTGTTGACCAGATACGATTTCTGCCCAGTGCTCCGAAATTCAATGTGAAGAAATTCAATTAAGCGCGAGTAATTGCAGTAATATCTATAACTCTCTTATAGGTAAACACGAAATGCGAGTCCGCCCATTGCTCTGAATATCAAAGTGAAGAAATTCAATTGAGCGTGGGAAATGGCGAAAGTAATGGGACTCACTTGAGAATGATGACAGAGTTCGATATGGCTTAGTTATTTGTTAAATTTTTTTTTCGTCCCCGCCGTCGTTCGACTAGATAAAATGGAATTGATAAACGCCGAAGAGGCGAACTTGTTCGACGAGATAAGGCAAAATGATAAACGCTGAAAAGTCGGACGCTTCGGAGCGGGATTGTCGTAAGATGGGAGGCCCCACCTCAGGGGTAACCCAGCCGGACGGGCAGCTTATATACTGCATAACCAAGCTGAATCCTTCGGGATGGGTGGTAGCCAAGTCGCATCTTTCGGGAGGGCTCGCACGTGCGATCCCCCGTTCCCCAACAGGAGGGGTAATTCCTGGAAGTCTGCCAGAACAGAATTCTATTGTGGTACAGGATATAGCCAAATGCCCCTCAAGGGTGAAGACGCAATGTGATTTCTGCCCAGTGCTCTGAACGTCAACGTGCAGAAATTCAATTGAGCGTGGGAAATGGCGGAAGTAATGGGACTCACTTGAGAGTGATGACAGAAATAGATGTGGCTTAGTTATTTGCTAAATTCTTTTCGTCCCCGCCGTCGTTCGACTAGATAAAATGGAATTGATAAACGCCGCAGAGGCGAACTTGTTCGACGAGATAAGGCAAAACGATAAACGCTGCAAAGTCGGACGTTTCGGAGCGGGATTGACGTAAGACGGGAGCCCCTACCGCAGGGGTAACCCAGCCGGGCGGGCAGTTCTTATACTGCATAACCAAGCCGAATCCTTCGGGATGGCTGGTAGCCAAGTCGCATCCTTCGGGAGTGCTGGCACGTGCGATCCCCCGGCCCCAACAGGAGGGGTAATTCCTGGAAGTCTGCCAGAACAGAATTCCATTCTGGCACAGGATATAGACAAATGCCCCTCAAGGGTGATGACGCAATGTGATTTCTGCCCAGTGCTCTGAACGTCAACGTGCAGAAATTCAATTAAGCGCGGGGAAACGGCGGGAGTAACTATGACTCTCTCTTAAGCGTGCTGACCAGATACGATTTCTGCCCAGTGCTCTGAAATTCAATGTGAAGAAATTCACTTGAGCGTGGGAAATGGCGGAAGTAATGGGACTCACTTGAGAATGATGACAGAGTTAGATATGGCTTAGCTATTTGTTAAATTCTTTTCGTCCCCGCCGTCGTTCGACTAGATAAAATGGAATTGATAAACGCCGCAGAGGCGAACTTGTTCGACGAGATAAGGCAAAACGATAATCGCTGACATGTCGAACGTTTCGGAGCGGGATTGTCGTAAGATGGGAGGCCCCACCTCAGGGGTAACCCAGCCGGACGGGCAGCTTTTATACTGCATAACTAAGCCGAATCCTTCGGGATTGGTGGTAGCCAAGTCGCATCTTTCTGGAGGGCTCGCACGTGCGATCCCCCGGTCCCCAACAGGTGGGGTAATTCCTGGAAGTCTGCCAGAACAGAATTCTATTCTGGCACAGGATATAGACAAATGCCCCTCAAGGGTGATGACGCAATGTGATTTCTGCCCAGTGCTCTGAACGTCAACGTGCAGAAATTCAATTAAGCGCGGGGAAACGGCGGGAGTAACTATGACTCTCTCCTAAGCGTGCTGACCAGGTACGATTTCTGCCCAGTGCTCTGAAATTCAATGTGAAGAAATTCAATTGAGCGTGGGAAATGGCGGAAGTAATGAGACTCACGTGAGAGTGATGACAGAAATAGATGTGGCTTAGTTATTTGCTAAATTCTTTTCGTCCCCGCCGTCGTTCGACTAGATAAAATGGAATTGATAAACGCCGAAGAGACGAACTTGCTCGACGAGATAAGGCAAAACGATAAACGCTGAAATGTCGAACGTTTCGGAGCGGGATTGTCGTAAGATGGGTGGCCCCACCTCAGGGGTAACCCAGCCGGACGGGCAGCTTTTATACTGCATAACTAAGCCGAATCCTTCGGGATTGGTGGTAGCCAAGTCGCATCTTTCGGGAGGGCTCGCACGTGCGATCCCCCGGTCCCCAACAGGAGGGGTGATTCCTGGAAGTCTGCCAGAACAGAATTCTATTGTGGTACAGGATATAGCCAAATGCCCCTCAAGGGTGATGACGCAATGTGATTTCTGCCCAGTGCTCTGAACGTCAACGTGCAGAAATTCAATTAAGCGCGGGGAAACGGCGGGAGTAACTATGACTCTCTCTTAAGCGTGCTGACCAGATACGATTTCTGCCCAGTGCTCTGAATGTCAACGTGAAGAAATTCAATTAAGCGCGGGTAAACGGCGGGAGTAACTATGACTCTCTCTTAAGCGTGTTGACCAGATACGATTTCTGTCCAGTGCTCCGAAATTCAATGTGAAGAAATTCAATTAAGCGCGAGTAATTGCAGTAATATCTATAACTCTCTTATAGGTAAACACGAAATGCGAGTCCGCCCATTGCTCTGAATATCAAAGTGAAGAAATTCACTTGAGCGTGGGAAATGGCGGAAGTAATGGGACTCACTTGAGAATGATGACAGAGTTAGATATGGCTTAGCTATTTGTTAAATTCTTTTCGTCCCCGCCGTCGTTCGACTAGATAAAATGGAATTGATAAACGCCGCAGAGGCGAACTTGTTCGACGAGATAAGGCAAAACGATAATCGCTGACATGTCGAACGTTTCGGAGCGGGATTGTCGTAAGATGGGAGGCCCCACCTCAGGGGTAACCCAGCTGGACGGGCAGCTTTTATACTGCATAACTAAGCCGAATCCTTCGGGATTGGTGGTAGCCAAGTCGCATCTTTCTGGAGGGCTCGCACGTGCGATCCCCCGGTCCCCAACAGGTGGGGTAATTCCTGGAAGTCTGCCAGAACAGAATTCTATTCTGGCACAGGATATAGACAAATGCCCCTCAAGGGTGATGACGCAATGTGATTTCTGCCCAGTGCTCTGAACGTCAACGTGCAGAAATTCAATTAAGCGCGGGGAAACGGCGGGAGTAACTATGACTCTCTCCTAAGCGTGCTGACCAGATACGATTTCTGCCCAGTGCTCTGAAATTCAATGTGAAGAAATTCAATTGAGCGTGGGAAATGGCGGAAGTAATGGGACTCACTTGAGAGTGATGACAGAAATAGATGTGGCTTAGTTATTTGCTAAATTCTTTTCGTCCCCGCCGTCGTTCGACTAGATAAAATGGAATTGATAAACGCCGAAGAGGCGAACTTGTTCGACGAGATAAGGCAAAATGATAAACGCTGAAAAGTCGGACGCTTCGGAGCGGGATTGTCGTAAGATGGGAGGCCCCACCTCAGGGGTAACCCAGCCGGACGGGCAGCTTATATACTGCATAACCAAGCTGAATCCTTCGGGATGGGTGGTAGCCAAGTCGCATCTTTCGGGAGGGCTCGCACGTGCGATCCCCCGTTCCCCAACAGGAGGGGTAATTCCTGGAAGTCTGCCAGAACAGAATTCTATTGTGGTACAGGATATAGCCAAATGCCCCTCAAGGGTGAAGACGCAATGTGATTTCTGCCCAGTGCTCTGAACGTCAACGTGCAGAAATTCAATTGAGCGTGGGAAATGGCGGAAGTAATGGGACTCACTTGAGAGTGATGACAGAAATAGATGTGGCTTAGTTATTTGCTAAATTCTTTTCGTCCCCGCCGTCGTTCGACTAGATAAAATGGAATTGATAAACGCCGCAGAGGCGAACTTGTTCGACGAGATAAGGCAAAACGATAAACGCTGCAAAGTCGGACGTTTCGGAGCGGGATTGACGTAAGACGGGAGCCCCTACCGCAGGGGTAACCCAGCCGGGCGGGCAGTTCTTATACTGCATAACCAAGCCGAATCCTTCGGGATGGCTGGTAGCCAAGTCGCATCCTTCGGGAGTGCTGGCACGTGCGATCCCCCGGCCCCAACAGGAGGGGTAATTCCTGGAAGTCTGCCAGAACAGAATTCCATTCTGGCACAGGATATAGACAAATGCCCCTCAAGGGTGATGACGCAATGTGATTTCTGCCCAGTGCTCTGAACGTCAACGTGCAGAAATTCAATTAAGCGCGGGGAAACGGCGGGAGTAACTATGACTCTCTCTTAAGCGTGCTGACCAGATACGATTTCTGCCCAGTGCTCTGAAATTCAATGTGAAGAAATTCACTTGAGCGTGGGAAATGGCGGAAGTAATGGGACTCACTTGAGAATGATGACAGAGTTAGATATGGCTTAGCTATTTGTTAAATTCTTTTCGTCCCCGCCGTCGTTCGACTAGATAAAATGGAATTGATAAACGCCGCAGAGGCGAACTTGTTCGACGAGATAAGGCAAAACGATAATCGCTGACATGTCGAACGTTTCGGAGCGGGATTGTCGTAAGATGGGAGGCCCCACCTCAGGGGTAACCCAGCCGGACGGGCAGCTTTTATACTGCATAACTAAGCCGAATCCTTCGGGATTGGTGGTAGCCAAGTCGCATCTTTCTGGAGGGCTCGCACGTGCGATCCCCCGGTCCCCAACAGGTGGGGTAATTCCTGGAAGTCTGCCAGAACAGAATTCTATTCTGGCACAGGATATAGACAAATGCCCCTCAAGGGTGATGACGCAATGTGATTTCTGCCCAGTGCTCTGAACGTCAACGTGCAGAAATTCAATTAAGCGCGGGGAAACGGCGGGAGTAACTATGACTCTCTCCTAAGCGTGCTGACCAGGTACGATTTCTGCCCAGTGCTCTGAAATTCAATGTGAAGAAATTCAATTGAGCGTGGGAAATGGCGGAAGTAATGAGACTCACGTGAGAGTGATGACAGAAATAGATGTGGCTTAGTTATTTGCTAAATTCTTTTCGTCCCCGCCGTCGTTCGACTAGATAAAATGGAATTGATAAACGCCGAAGAGACGAACTTGCTCGACGAGATAAGGCAAAACGATAAACGCTGAAATGTCGAACGTTTCGGAGCGGGATTGTCGTAAGATGGGTGGCCCCACCTCAGGGGTAACCCAGCCGGACGGGCAGCTTTTATACTGCATAACTAAGCCGAATCCTTCGGGATTGGTGGTAGCCAAGTCGCATCTTTCGGGAGGGCTCGCACGTGCGATCCCCCGGTCCCCAACAGGAGGGGTGATTCCTGGAAGTCTGCCAGAACAGAATTCTATTGTGGTACAGGATATAGCCAAATGCCCCTCAAGGGTGATGACGCAATGTGATTTCTGCCCAGTGCTCTGAACGTCAACGTGCAGAAATTCAATTAAGCGCGGGGAAACGGCGGGAGTAACTATGACTCTCTCTTAAGCGTGCTGACCAGATACGATTTCTGCCCAGTGCTCTGAATGTCAACGTGAAGAAATTCAATTAAGCGCGGGTAAACGGCGGGAGTAACTATGACTCTCTCTTAAGCGTGTTGACCAGATACGATTTCTGTCCAGTGCTCCGAAATTCAATGTGAAGAAATTCAATTAAGCGCGAGTAATTGCAGTAATATCTATAACTCTCTTATAGGTAAACACGAAATGCGAGTCCGCCCATTGCTCTGAATATCAAAGTGAAGAAATTCACTTGAGCGTGGGAAATGGCGGAAGTAATGGGACTCACTTGAGAATGATGACAGAGTTAGATATGGCTTAGCTATTTGTTAAATTCTTTTCGTCCCCGCCGTCGTTCGACTAGATAAAATGGAATTGATAAACGCCGCAGAGGCGAACTTGTTCGACGAGATAAGGCAAAACGATAATCGCTGACATGTCGAACGTTTCGGAGCGGGATTGTCGTAAGATGGGAGGCCCCACCTCAGGGGTAACCCAGCTGGACGGGCAGCTTTTATACTGCATAACTAAGCCGAATCCTTCGGGATTGGTGGTAGCCAAGTCGCATCTTTCTGGAGGGCTCGCACGTGCGATCCCCCGGTCCCCAACAGGTGGGGTAATTCCTGGAAGTCTGCCAGAACAGAATTCTATTCTGGCACAGGATATAGACAAATGCCCCTCAAGGGTGATGACGCAATGTGATTTCTGCCCAGTGCTCTGAACGTCAACGTGCAGAAATTCAATTAAGCGCGGGGAAACGGCGGGAGTAACTATGACTCTCTCCTAAGCGTGCTGACCAGATACGATTTCTGCCCAGTGCTCTGAAATTCAATGTGAAGAAATTCAATTGAGCGTGGGAAATGGCGGAAGTAATGGGACTCACTTGAGAGTGATGACAGAAATAGATGTGGCTTAGTTATTTGCTAAATTCTTTTCGTCCCCGCCGTCGTTCGACTAGATAAAATGGAATTGATAAACGCCGAAGAGACGAACTTGCTCGACGAGATAAGGCAAAACGATAAACGCTGAAATGTCGAACGTTTCGGAGCGGGATTGTCGTAAGATGGGTGGCCCCACCTCAGGGGTAACCCAGCCGGACGGGCAGCTTTTATACTGCATAACTAAGCCGAATCCTTCGGGATTGGTGGTAGCCAAGTCGCATCTTTCGGGAGGGCTCGCACGTGCGATCCCCCGGTCCCCAACAGGAGGGGTGATTCCTGGAAGTCTGCCAGAACAGAATTCTATTGTGGTACAGGATATAGCCAAATGCCCCTCAAGGGTGATGACGCAATGTGATTTCTGCCCAGTGCTCTGAACGTCAACGTGCAGAAATTCAATTAAGCGCGGGGAAACGGCGGGAGTAACTATGACTCTCTCTTAAGCGTGCTGACCAGATACGATTTCTGCCCAGTGCTCTGAAATTCAATGTGAAGAAATTCAATTGAGCGTGGGAAATGGCAGAAATATCTATAACTCTCTTATAGGTAAACACGAAATGCGAGACCGCCCAGTGCTTAGAATATCAAAGTGCAGAAATTCACTTGAGCGTGGGAAATGGCGGAAGTAATGGGACTCACTTGAGAATGATGACAGAGTTAGATATGGCTTAGCTATTTGTTAAATTCGAAAGATGGGAGGCCACACCTCAGGGGTAACCCAGCCGGACGGGCAGCTTTTATACTGCATAACTAAGCCGAATCCTTCGGGATTGGTGGTAGCCATGGCGCATCCTTCGGGAGGGCTGACACGTGCGATCCCCCGGTCCACAATAGATGGGGTAATTCCTGGAAGTCTGCCAGAACAGAATTTTATTCTGGCACAGGACATAGCCAAATGCCCCTCAAGGGTGATGACGCAATGTGATTTCTTCCCAGTGCTCTGAATTTCAAAGTGAAGAAATTCAATTAAGCGCGGGTAAACGGCGGGAGTAACTATGACTCTCCCTTAAGCGAGTTGACCAGATACGATTTCTCCCAGTGCTCTGAAATTCAATGTGAAGAAATTCAATTGAGCGCGGGTAATGGCAGAAATATCTATAACACTCTTAAAGGTAAACACGACATGCGAGTCCGCCCACTGCTTAGAATATCAAAGTGCAGAAATTCACTTGAGCGTCGGAAATGGCGGAAGTAATGGGACTCACTTGAGAATGATGACAGAGTTCGATATGGCTTAGTTATTTGTTAAATTTTTTTTTCGTCCCCGCCGTCGTTCGACTAGATAAAATGGAATTGATAAACGCCGAAGAGGCGAACTTGTTCGACGAGATAAGGCAAAATGATAAACGCTGAAAAGTCGGACGCTTCGGAGCGGGATTGTCGTAAGATGGGAGGCCCCACCTCAGGGGTAACCCAGCCGGACGGGCAGCTTATATACTGCATAACCAAGCCGAATCCTTCGGGATGGGTGGTAGCCAAGTCGCATCTTTCGGGAGGGCTCGCACGTGCGATCCCCCGTTCCCCAACAGGAGGGGGAATTCCTGGAAGTCTGCCAGAACAGAATTCTATTGTGGTACAGGATATAGCCAAATGCCCCTCAAGGGTGAAGACGCAATGTGATTTCTGCCCAGTGCTCTGAACGTCAACGTGCAGAAATTCAATTGAGCGTGGGAAATGGCGGAAGTAATGGGACTCACTTGAGAGTGATGACAGAAATAGATGTGGCTTAGTTATTTGCTAAATTCTTTTCGTCCCCGCCGTCGTTCGACTAGATAAAATGGAATTGAAAAACGCCGAAGAGACGAACTTGTTCGACGAGATAAGGCAAAACGATAAACGCTGAAAAGTCGGACGTTTCGGAGCGGGATTGACGTAAGATGGGACCCCCTACCTCAGGGCTAACCCAGCCGGGCGGGCAGTTTTTATACTGCATAACCAAGCCGAATCCTTCGGGATGTTTGGTAGCCAAGTCGCATCCTTCGGGATGGCTGGCACGTGCGATCCCCGGTCCCCAACAGGAGGGGTAATTCCTGGAAGTCTGCCAGAACAGAACTCTATTCTGGCACAGGATATAGACAAATGCCCCTCAAGGGTGATGACGCAATGTGATTTCTGCCCAGTGCTCTGAACGTCAACGTGCAGAAATTCAATTAAGCGCGGGGAAACGGCGGGAGTAACTATGACTCTCTCCTAAGCGTGCTGACCAGATACGATTTCTGCCCAGTGCTCTGAAATTCAATGTGAAGAAATTCAATTGAGCGTGGGAAATGGCGGAAGTAATGGGACTCACATGAGAGTGATGACAGAAATAGATGTGGCTTAGTTATTTGCTAAATTCTTTTCGTCCCCGCCGTCGTTCGACTAGATAAAATGGAATTGATAAACGCCGAAGAGACGAACTTGCTCGACGAGATAAGGCAAAACGATAAACGCTGAAATGTCGAACGTTTCGGAGCGGGATTGTCGTAAGATGGGTGGCCCCACCTCAGGGGTAACCCAGCCGGACGGGCAGCTTTTATACTGCATAACTAAGCCGAATCCTTCGGGATTGGTGGTAGCCAAGTCGCATCCTTCGGGATGGCTGGCACGTGCGATCCCCGGTCCCCAACAGGAGGGGTAATTCCTGGAAGTCTGCCAGAACAGAACTCTATTCTGGCACAGGATATAGACAAATGCCCCTCAAGGGTGAAGACGCAATGTGATTTCTGCCCAGTGCTCTGAACGTCAACGTGCAGAAATTCAATTGAGCGTGGGAAATGGCGGAAGTAATGGGACTCACTTGAGAGTGATGACAGAAATAGATGTGGCTTAGTTATTTGCTAAATTCTTTTCGTCCCCGCCGTCGTTCGACTAGATAAAATGGAATTGATAAACGCCGAAGAGACGAACTTGCTCGACGAGATAAGGCAAAACGATAAACGCTGAAATGTCGAACGTTTCGGAGCGGGATTGTCGTAAGATGGGTGGCCCCACCTCAGGGGTAACCCAGACGGACGGGCAGCTTTTATACTGCATAACTAAGCCGAATCCTTCGGGATTGGTGGTAGCCAAGTCGCATCTTTCGGGAGGGCTCGCACGTGCGATCCCCCGGTCCCCAACAGGAGGGGTAATTCCTGGAAGTCTGCCAGAACAGAATTCTATTGTGGTACAGGATATAGCCAAGTGCCCCTCAAGGGTAATGACGCAATGTGATTTCTGCCCAGTGCTCTGAATGTCAACGTGAAGAAATTCAATTAAGCGCGTGTAAACGGCGGGAGTAACTATGACTCTCTCTTAAGCGAGTTGACCAGATACGATTTCTCCCAGTGCTCTGAAATTCAATGTGAAGAAATTCAATTGAGCGCGGGTAATGGCAGAAATATCTATAACTCTCTTAACGGTAAATACGAAATGCGAGTCCGCCCATTGCTCTGAATATCAAAGTGAAGAAATTCAATTGAGCGTGGAAAATGGCGGAAGCAATGGGACTCACTTGAGAATGATGACAGAGTTCGATATGGCTTAGTTATTTGTTAAATTTTTTTTTCGTCCCCGCCGTCGTTCGACTAGATAAAATGGAATTGATAAACGCCGAAGAGGCGAACTTGTTCGACGAGATAAGTCAAAACGATAAACGCTGAAAAGTCGGACGTTTCGGAGCGGGATTGACGTGAGATGGGAGCCCCTACCGCAGGGGCAACCCAGCCGGGCGGGCAGTTTTTATACTGCATAACCAAGCCGAATCCTTCGGGATGGCTTGTAGCCAAGTCGCATCTTTCGGGAGGGCTCGCACGTGCAATCCCCCGGTCCCCAATAGGAGGGGTAATTCCTGGAGGTCTGCCAGAACAGAATTTTATTCTGGCACAGGATATAGCCAAATGCCCCTCAAGGGTGATGACGCAATGTGATTTCTGCCCAGTGCTCTGAATGTCAACGTGAAGAAATTCAATTAAGCGCGGGTAAACGGCGGGAGTAACTATGACTCTCTCTTAAGCGTGTTGACCAGATACGATTTCTGCCCAGTGCTCCGAAATTCAATGTGAAGAAATTCAATTAAGCGCGAGTAATTGCAGTAATATCTATAACTCTCTTATAGGTAAACACGAAATGCGAGTCCGCCCATTGCTCTGAATATCAAAGTGAAGAAATTCACTTGAGCGTGGGAAATGGCGGAAGTAATGGGACTCACTTGAGAATGATGACAGAGTTAGATATGGCTTAGCTATTTGTTAAATTCTTTTCGTCCCCGCCGTCGTTCGACTAGATAAAATGGAATTGATAAACGCCGCAGAGGCGAACTTGTTCGACGAGATAAGGCAAAACGATAATCGCTGACATGTCGAACGTTTCGGAGCGGGATTGTCGTAAGATGGGAGGCCCCACCTCAGGGGTAACCCAGCCGGACGGGCAGCTTTTATACTGCATAACTAAGCCGAATCCTTCGGGATTGGTGGTAGCCAAGTCGCATCTATCTGGAGGGCTCGCACGTGCGATCCCCCGGTCCCCAACAGGTGGGGTAATTCCTGGAAGTCTGCCAGAACAGAATTCTATTCTGGCACAGGATATAGACAAATGCCCCTCAAGGGTGATGACGCAATGTGATTTCTGCCCAGTGCTCTGAACGTCAACGTGCAGAAATTCAATTAAGCGCGGGGAAACGGCGGGAGTAACTATGACTCTCTCCTAAGCGTGCTGACCAGATACGATTTCTGCCCAGTGCTCTGAAATTCAATGTGAAGAAATTCAATTGAGCGTGGGAAATGGCGGAAGTAATGGGACTCACTTGAGAGTGATGACAGAAATAGATGTGGCTTAGTTATTTGCTAAATTCTTTTCGTCCCCGCCGTCGTTCGACTAGATAAAATGGAATTGATAAACGCCGAAGAGACGAACTTGCTCGACGAGATAAGGCAAAACGATAAACGCTGAAATGTCGAACGTTTCGGAGCGGGATTGTCGTAAGATGGGTGGCCCCACCTCAGGGGTAACCCAGCCGGACGGGCAGCTTTTATACTGCATAACTAAGCCGAATCCTTCGGGATTGGTGGTAGCCAAGTCGCATCTTTCGGGAGGGCTCGCACGTGCGATCCCCCGGTCCCCAACAGGAGGGGTGATTCCTGGAAGTCTGCCAGAACAGAATTCTATTGTGGTACAGGATATAGCCAAATGCCCCTCAAGGGTGATGACGCAATGTGATTTCTGCCCAGTGCTCTGAACGTCAACGTGCAGAAATTCAATTAAGCGCGGGGAAACGGCGGGAGTAACTATGACTCTCTCTTAAGCGTGCTGACCAGATACGATTTCTGCCCAGTGCTCTGAAATTCAATGTGAAGAAATTCAATTGAGCGTGGGAAATGGCAGAAATATCTATAACTCTCTTATAGGTAAACACGAAATGCGAGACCGCCCAGTGCTTAGAATATCAAAGTGCAGAAATTCACTTGAGCGTGGGAAATGGCGGAAGTAATGGGACTCACTTGAGAATGATGACAGAGTTAGATATGGCTTAGCTATTTGTTAAATTCGAAAGATGGGAGGCCCCACCTCAGGGGTAACCCAGCCGGACGGGCAGCTTTTATACTGCATAACTAAGCCGAATCCTTCGGGATTGGTGGTAGCCATGGCGCATCCTTCGGGAGGGCTGACACGTGCGATCCCCCGGTCCACAATAGATGGGGTAATTCCTGGAAGTCTGCCAGAACAGAATTTTATTCTGGCACAGGACATAGCCAAATGCCCCTCAAGGGTGATGACGCAATGTGATTTCTTCCCAGTGCTCTGAATTTCAAAGTGAAGAAATTCAATTAAGCGCGGGTAAACGGCGGGAGTAACTATGACTCTCCCTTAAGCGAGTTGACCAGATACGATTTCTCCCAGTGCTCTGAAATTCAATGTGAAGAAATTCAATTGAGCGCGGGTAATGGCAGAAATATCTATAACACTCTTAAAGGTAAACACGACATGCGAGTCCGCCCACTGCTTAGAATATCAAAGTGCAGAAATTCACTTGAGCGTCGGAAATGGCGGAAGTAATGGGACTCACTTGAGAATGATGACAGAGTTCGATATGGCTTAGTTATTTGTTAAATTTTTTTTTCGTCCCCGCCGTCGTTCGACTAGATAAAATGGAATTGATAAACGCCGAAGAGGCGAACTTGTTCGACGAGATAAGGCAAAATGATAAACGCTGAAAAGTCGGACGCTTCGGAGCGGGATTGTCGTAAGATGGGAGGCCCCACCTCAGGGGTAACCCAGCCGGACGGGCAGCTTATATACTGCATAACCAAGCCGAATCCTTCGGGATGGGTGGTAGCCAAGTCGCATCTTTCGGGAGGGCTCGCACGTGCGATCCCCCGTTCCCCAACAGGAGGGGTAATTCCTGGAAGTCTGCCAGAACAGAATTCTATTGTGGTACAGGATATAGCCAAATGCCCCTCAAGGGTGAAGACGCAATGTGATTTCTGCCCAGTGCTCTGAACGTCAACGTGCAGAAATTCAATTGAGCGTGGGAAATGGCGGAAGTAATGGGACTCACTTGAGAGTGATGACAGAAATAGATGTGGCTTAGTTATTTGCTAAATTCTTTTCGTCCCCGCCGTCGTTCGACTAGATAAAATGGAATTGATAAACGCCGAAGAGACGAACTTGCTCGACGAGATAAGGCAAAACGATAAACGCTGAAATGTCGAACGTTTCGGAGCGGGATTGTCGTAAGATGGGTGGCCCCACCTCAGGGGTAACCCAGACGGACGGGCAGCTTTTATACTGCATAACTAAGCCGAATCCTTCGGGATTGGTGGTAGCCAAGTCGCATCTTTCGGGAGGGCTCGCACGTGCGATCCCCCGGTCCCCAACAGGAGGGGTAATTCCTGGAAGTCTGCCAGAACAGAATTCTATTGTGGTACAGGATATAGCCAAGTGCCCCTCAAGGGTAATGACGCAATGTGATTTCTGCCCAGTGCTCTGAATGTCAACGTGAAGAAATTCAATTAAGCGCGTGTAAACGGCGGGAGTAACTATGACTCTCTCTTAAGCGAGTTGACCAGATACGATTTCTCCCAGTGCTCTGAAATTCAATGTGAAGAAATTCAATTGAGCGCGGGTAATGGCAGAAATATCTATAACTCTCTTAACGGTAAATACGAAATGCGAGTCCGCCCATTGCTCTGAATATCAAAGTGAAGAAATTCAATTGAGCGTCGGAAATGGCGGAAGTAATGGGACTCACTTGAGAATGATGACAGAGTTCGATATGGCTTAGTTATTTGTTAAATTTTTTTTTCGTCCCCGCCGTCGTTCGACTAGATAAAATGGAATTGATAAACGCCGAAGAGGCGAACTTGTTCGACGAGATAAGGCAAAATGATAAACGCTGAAAAGTCGGACGCTTCGGAGCGGGATTGTCGTAAGATGGGAGGCCCCACCTCAGGGGTAACCCAGCCGGACGGGCAGCTTATATACTGCATAACCAAGCCGAATCCTTCGGGATGGGTGGTAGCCAAGTCGCATCTTTCGGGAGGGCTCGCACGTGCGATCCCCCGTTCCCCAACAGGAGGGGTAATTCCTGGAAGTCTGCCAGAACAGAATTCTATTGTGGTACAGGATATAGCCAAATGCCCCTCAAGGGTGAAGACGCAATGTGATTTCTGCCCAGTGCTCTGAACGTCAACGTGCAGAAATTCAATTGAGCGTGGGAAATGGCGGAAGTAATGGGACTCACTTGAGAGTGATGACAGAAATAGATGTGGCTTAGTTATTTGCTAAATTCTTTTCGTCCCCGCCGTCGTTCGACTAGATAAAATGGAATTGATAAACGCCGAAGAGACGAACTTGCTCGACGAGATAAGGCAAAACGATAAACGCTGAAATGTCGAACGTTTCGGAGCGGGATTGTCGTAAGATGGGTGGCCCCACCTCAGGGGTAACCCAGACGGACGGGCAGCTTTTATACTGCATAACTAAGCCGAATCCTTCGGGATTGGTGGTAGCCAAGTCGCATCTTTCGGGAGGGCTCGCACGTGCGATCCCCCGGTCCCCAACAGGAGGGGTAATTCCTGGAAGTCTGCCAGAACAGAATTCTATTGTGGTACAGGATATAGCCAAGTGCCCCTCAAGGGTAATGACGCAATGTGATTTCTGCCCAGTGCTCTGAATGTCAACGTGAAGAAATTCAATTAAGCGCGTGTAAACGGCGGGAGTAACTATGACTCTCTCTTAAGCGAGTTGACCAGATACGATTTCTCCCAGTGCTCTGAAATTCAATGTGAAGAAATTCAATTGAGCGCGGGTAATGGCAGAAATATCTATAACTCTCTTAACGGTAAATACGAAATGCGAGTCCGCCCATTGCTCTGAATATCAAAGTGAAGAAATTCAATTGAGCGTGGAAAATGGCGGAAGCAATGGGACTCACTTGAGAATGATGACAGAGTTCGATATGGCTTAGTTATTTGTTAAATTTTTTTTTCGTCCCCGCCGTCGTTCGACTAGATAAAATGGAATTGATAAACGCCGAAGAGGCGAACTTGTTCGACGAGATAAGTCAAAACGATAAACGCTGAAAAGTCGGACGTTTCGGAGCGGGATTGACGTGAGATGGGAGCCCCTACCGCAGGGGCAACCCAGCCGGGCGGGCAGTTTTTATACTGCATAACCAAGCCGAATCCTTCGGGATGGCTGGTAGCCAAGTCGCATCTTTCGGGAGGGCTCGCACGTGCAATCCCCCGGTCCCCAATAGGAGGGGTAATTCCTGGAGGTCTGCCAGAACAGAATTTTATTCTGGCACAGGATATAGCCAAATGCCCCTCAAGGGTGATGACGCAATGTGATTTCTGCCCAGTGCTCTGAATGTCAACGTGAAGAAATTCAATTAAGCGCGGGTAAACGGCGGGAGTAACTATGACTCTCTCTTAAGCGTGTTGACCAGATACGATTTCTGCCCAGTGCTCCGAAATTCAATGTGAACAAATTCAATTAAGCGCGAGTAATTGCAGTAATATCTATAACTCTCTTATAGGTAAACACGAAATGCGAGTCCGCCCATTGCTCTGAATATCAAAGTGAAGAAATTCAATTGAGCGTGGGAAATGGCGAAAGTAATGGGACTCACTTGAGAATGATGACAGAGTTCGATATGGCTTAGTTATTTGTTAAATTTTTTTTTCGTCCCCGCCGTCGTTCGACTAGATAAAATGGAATTGAAAAACGCCGAAGAGACGAACTTGTTCGACGAGATAAGGCAAAACGATAAACGCTGAAAAGTCGGACGTTTCGGAGCGGGATTGACGTAAGATGGGACCCCCTACCTCAGGGCTAACCCAGCCGGGCGGGCAGTTTTTATACTGCATAACCAAGCCGAATCCTTCGGGATGTTTGGTAGCCAAGTCGCATCCTTCGGGATGGCTGGCACGTGCGATCCCCGGTCCCCAACAGGAGGGGTAATTCCTGGAAGTCTGCCAGAACAGAACTCTATTCTGGCACAGGATATAGACAAATGCCCCTCAAGGGTGATGACGCAATGTGATTTCTGCCCAGTGCTCTGAACGTCAACGTGCAGAAATTCAATTAAGCGCGGGGAAACGGCGGGAGTAACTATGACTCTCTCCTAAGCGTGCTGACCAGATACGATTTCTGCCCAGTGCTCTGAAATTCAATGTGAAGAAATTCAATTGAGCGTGGGAAATGGCGGAAGTAATGGGACTCACATGAGAGTGATGACAGAAATAGATGTGGCTTAGTTATTTGCTAAATTCTTTTCGTCCCCGCCGTCGTTCGACTAGATAAAATGGAATTGATAAACGCCGAAGAGACGAACTTGCTCGACGAGATAAGGCAAAACGATAAACGCTGAAATGTCGAACGTTTCGGAGCGGGATTGTCGTAAGATGGGTGGCCCCACCTCAGGGGTAACCCAGCCGGACGGGCAGCTTTTATACTGCATAACTAAGCCGAATCCTTCGGGATTGGTGGTAGCCAAGTCGCATCCTTCGGGATGGCTGGCACGTGCGATCCCCGGTCCCCAACAGGAGGGGTAATTCCTGGAAGTCTGCCAGAACAGAACTCTATTCTGGCACAGGATATAGACAAATGCCCCTCAAGGGTGAAGACGCAATGTGATTTCTGCCCAGTGCTCTGAACGTCAACGTGCAGAAATTCAATTGAGCGTGGGAAATGGCGGAAGTAATGGGACTCACTTGAGAGTGATGACAGAAATAGATGTGGCTTAGTTATTTGCTAAATTCTTTTCGTCCCCGCCGTCGTTCGACTAGATAAAATGGAATTGATAAACGCCGAAGAGACGAACTTGCTCGACGAGATAAGGCAAAACGATAAACGCTGAAATGTCGAACGTTTCGGAGCGGGATTGTCGTAAGATGGGTGGCCCCACCTCAGGGGTAACCCAGACGGACGGGCAGCTTTTATACTGCATAACTAAGCCGAATCCTTCGGGATTGGTGGTAGCCAAGTCGCATCTTTCGGGAGGGCTCGCACGTGCGATCCCCCGGTCCCCAACAGGAGGGGTAATTCCTGGAAGTCTGCCAGAACAGAATTCTATTGTGGTACAGGATATAGCCAAGTGCCCCTCAAGGGTAATGACGCAATGTGATTTCTGCCCAGTGCTCTGAATGTCAACGTGAAGAAATTCAATTAAGCGCGTGTAAACGGCGGGAGTAACTATGACTCTCTCTTAAGCGAGTTGACCAGATACGATTTCTCCCAGTGCTCTGAAATTCAATGTGAAGAAATTCAATTGAGCGCGGGTAATGGCAGAAATATCTATAACTCTCTTAACGGTAAATACGAAATGCGAGTCCGCCCATTGCTCTGAATATCAAAGTGAAGAAATTCAATTGAGCGTGGAAAATGGCGGAAGCAATGGGACTCACTTGAGAATGATGACAGAGTTCGATATGGCTTAGTTATTTGTTAAATTTTTTTTTCGTCCCCGCCGTCGTTCGACTAGATAAAATGGAATTGATAAACGCCGAAGAGGCGAACTTGTTCGACGAGATAAGTCAAAACGATAAACGCTGAAAAGTCGGACGTTTCGGAGCGGGATTGACGTGAGATGGGAGCCCCTACCGCAGGGGCAACCCAGCCGGGCGGGCAGTTTTTATACTGCATAACCAAGCCGAATCCTTCGGGATGGCTGGTAGCCAAGTCGCATCTTTCGGGAGGGCTCGCACGTGCAATACCCCGGTCCCCAATAGGAGGGGTAATTCCTGGAGGTCTGCCAGAACAGAATTTTATTCTGGCACAGGATATAGCCAAATGCCCCTCAAGGGTGATGACGCAATGTGATTTCTGCCCAGTGCTCTGAATGTCAACGTGAAGAAATTCAATTAAGCGCGGGTAAACGGCGGGAGTAACTATGACTCTCTCTTAAGCGTGTTGACCAGATACGATTTCTGCCCAGTGCTCCGAAATTCAATGTGAAGAAATTCAATTAAGCGCGAGTAATTGCAGTAATATCTATAACTCTCTTATAGGTAAACACGAAATGCGAGTCCGCCCATTGCTCTGAATATCAAAGTGAAGAAATTCACTTGAGCGTGGGAAATGGCGGAAGTAATGGGACTCACTTGAGAATGATGACAGAGTTAGATATGGCTTAGCTATTTGTTAAATTCTTTTCGTCCCCGCCGTCGTTCGACTAGATAAAATGGAATTGATAAACGCCGCAGAGGCGAACTTGTTCGACGAGATAAGGCAAAACGATAATCGCTGACATGTCGAACGTTTCGGAGCGGGATTGTCGTAAGATGGGAGGCCCCACCTCAGGGGTAACCCAGCCGGACGGGCAGCTTTTATACTGCATAACTAAGCCGAATCCTTCGGGATTGGTGGTAGCCAAGTCGCATCTTTCGGGAGGGCTCGCACGTGCGATCCCCCGGTCCCCAACAGGTGGGGTAATTCCTGGAAGTCTGCCAGAACAGAATTCTATTCTGGCACAGGATATAGACAAATGCCCCTCAAGGGTGATGACGCAATGTGATTTCTGCCCAGTGCTCTGAACGTCAACGTGCAGAAATTCAATTAAGCGCGGGGAAACGGCGGGAGTAACTATGACTCTCTCCTAAGCGTGCTGACCAGATACGATTTCTGCCCAGTGCTCTGAAATTCAATGTGAAGAAATTCAATTGAGCGTGGGAAATGGCGGAAGTAATGGGACTCACTTGAGAGTGATGACAGAAATAGATGTGGCTTAGTTATTTGCTAAATTCTTTTCGTCCCCGCCGTCGTTCGACTAGATAAAATGGAATTGATAAACGCCGAAGAGGCGAACTTGTTCGACGAGATAAGGCAAAATGATAAACGCTGAAAAGTCGGACGCTTCGGAGCGGGATTGTCGTAAGATGGGAGGCCCCACCTCAGGGGTAACCCAGCCGGACGGGCAGCTTATATACTGCATAACCAAGCCGAATCCTTCGGGATGGGTGGTAGCCAAGTCGCATCTTTCGGGAGGGCTCGCACGTGCGATCCCCCGTTCCCCAACAGGAGGGGTAATTCCTGGAAGTCTGCCAGAACAGAATTCTATTGTGGTACAGGATATAGCCAAATGCCCCTCAAGGGTGAAGACGCAATGTGATTTCTGCCCAGTGCTCTGAATGTCAACGTGAAGAAATTCAATTAAGCGCGGGTAAACGGCGGGAGTAACTATGACTCTCTCTTAAGCGTGTTGACAAGATACGATTTCTGCCCAGTGCTCTGAAATTCAATGTGAAGAAATTCAATTAAGCGCGAGTAATTGCAGTAATATCTATAACTCTCTTAAATGTAAATACGAAATGCGAGTCCGCCCATTGCTCTGAATATCAAAGTGAAGAAATTCAATTGAGCGTGGGAAATGGCGGAAGCAATGGGACTCACTTGAGAATGATGACAGAGTTCGATATGGCTTAGTTATTTGTTAAATTTTTTTTTCGTCCCCGCCGTCGTTCGACTAGATAAAATGGAATTGATAAACGCCGAAGAGGCGAACTTGTTCGACGAGATAAGTCAAAACGATAAACGCTGAAAAGTCGGACGTTTCGGAGCGGGATTGACGTGAGATGGGAGCTCCTACCGCAGGGGCAACCCAGCCGGGCGGGCAGTTTTTATACTGCATAACCAAGCCGAATCCTTCGGGATGTTTGGTAGCCAAGTCGCATCCTTCGGGAGGGCTGGCACGTGCGATCTCCGGTCCCCAACAAGAGGTGTAATTCCTGGAAGTCTGCCAGAACAGAATTCTATTCTGGCACAGGATATAGACAAATGCCCCTCAAGGGTGATGACGCAATGCGATTTCTGCCCAGTGCTCTGAACGTCAACGTGCAGAAATTCAATTAAGCGCGGGGAAACGGCGGGAGTAACTATGACTCTCTCCTAAGCGTGCTGACCAGATACGATTTCTGCCCAGTGCTCTGAAATTCAATGTGAAGAAATTCAATTGAGCGCGGGTAATGGCAGAAATATCTATAACACTCTTAAAGGTAAACACGACATGCGAGTCCGCCAACTGCTTAGAATATCAAAGTGCAGAAATTCACTTGAGCGTGGGAAATGGCGGAAGTAATGGGACTCACTTGAGAATGATGACAGAGTTAGATATGGCTTAGCTATTTGTTAAATTCTTTTCGTCCCCGCCGTCGTTCGACTACATAAAATGGAATTGATAAACGCCGAAGAGGCGAACTTGTTCGACGAGATAAGGCAAAACGATAAACGCTGAAATGTCGAACGTTTCGGAGCGGGATTGACGTGAGATGGGAGCCACTACCGCAGTGGCAACCCAGCCGGGCGGGCAGTTTTTATACTGCATAACCAAGCCGAATCCTTCGGGATGTTTGGTAGCCAAGTCGCATCCTTCGGGAAGGTTGGCACGTGCGATCCCCCGGTCTCCAACAGGAGGGGTAATTCCTGGAAGTCTGCCAGAACAGAATTCTATTCTGGCACATGATATAGCCAAATGCCCCTCAAGGGTGATGACGCAATGTGATTTCTGCCCAGTGCTCTGAATGTCAACGTGAAGAAATTCAATTAAGCGCGGGTAAACGGCGGGAGTAACTATGACTCTCTCTTAAGCGAGTTGACCAGATACGATTTCTGCCCAGTGCTCTGAAATTCAATGTGAAGAAATTCAATTGAGCGCGGTTAATGGCAGAAATATCTATAACACTCTTAAAGGTAAACACGACATGCGAGTCCGCCCACTGCTTAGAATATCAAAGTGCAGAAATTCACTTGAGCGTCGGAAATGGCGGAAGTAATGGGACTCACTTGAGAATGATGACAGAGTTCGATATGGCTTAGTTATTTGTTAAATTCTTTTCGTCCCCGCCGTCGTTCGACTAGACAAAATGGAATTGATAAATGTCTAAGAGACGAACTTGTTCGACGAGATAAGGCTTAACGATAAACGCTGAAAAGTCGAACGTTTCAGAGCGGGATTGACGTAAGATGGGAGCCACCACCTCAGGGGTAACCCAGCCGGGCGGGCCGTTTTTATACTGCATAACCAAGCCGAATCCTTCGGGATGGCTGGTAGCCAAGTCGCATCCTTCGGGAAGGTTGGCACGTGCGATCCCCCGGTCTCCAACAGGAGGGGTAATTCCTGGAAGTCTGCCAGAACAGAATTCTACTCTGGCACATGATATAGCCAAATGCCCCTCAAGGGTGATGACGCAATGTGATTTCTGCCCAGTGCTCTGAATGTCAACGTGAAGAAATTCAATTAAGCGCGGGTAAACGGCGGGAGTAACTATGACTCTCTCTTAAGCGAATTGACCAGATACGATTTCTCCCAGTGCTCTAGAATTCAATGTGAAGAAATTCAATTAAGCGCGAGTAATGGCAGAAATATCTATAACTCTTTTAAGGGTAAATACGAAATGCGAGTCCGCCCATTGCTCTGAATATCAAAGTGAAGAAATTCAATTGAGCGTGGAAAATGGCGAAAGTAATGGGACTCACTTGAGAATGATGACAGAGTTAGACATGGCTTAGCTATTTGTTAAATTCTTTTTGTCCCCGCCGTCGTTCGACTAGATAAATGGAATTGATAAACGCCGAAGAGGCGAACTTGTTCGACGAAATAAGTCAAAACGATAAACGCTGAAAAGTCGGACGTTTCGGAGCGGGATTGACGTGAGATGGGAGCCCCTACCGCAGGGGCAACCCAGCCGGGCGGGCAGTTTTTATACTGCATAACCAAGCCGAATCCTTCGGGATGGCTGGTAGCCAAGTCGCATCTTTCAGGAGGGCTCGCACGTGCGATCCCCCGGTCCCCAACAGGAGGGGTAATTCCTGGAAGTCTGCCAGAACAGAATTCTATTGTGGTACAG
Source organism: Megachile willughbiella (assembly GCA_945859595.2). Taxonomy (NCBI): domain Eukaryota; kingdom Metazoa; phylum Arthropoda; class Insecta; order Hymenoptera; family Megachilidae; genus Megachile; species Megachile willughbiella. The sequence goes on along the minus strand of CAMAOD020000041.1, from coordinate 76,721 downwards.
GATATAGCCAAATGCCCCTCAAGGGTGATGACGCAATGTGATTTCTGCCCACTGCTCTGAATGTCAACGTGAAGAAATTCAATTAAGCGCGGGTAAACGGCGGGAGTAACTATGACTCTCTCTTAAGCGAATTGACCAGATACGACTTCTGCCCAGTGCTCTGAAATTCAATGTGAAGAAATTCAATTAAGCGCGAGTAATTGCAGTAATATCTATAACTCTCTTAAAGGTAAATACGAAATGCGAGTCCGCCCATTGCTCTGAATATCAAAGTGAAGAAGTTCAATTGAGCGTGGGAAATGGCGAAAGTAATGGGACTCACTTGAGAATGATGACAGAGTTCGATATGGCTTAGTTATTTGTTAAATTTTTTTTGCGTCCCCGCCGTCGTTCGACTACATAAAATGGAATTGATAAACGCCGAAGAGACGAACGTGTTCGACGAGATAAGGCAAAACGATAAACGCTGGAAAGTCGGACGTTTCGGAGCGGGATTGACGTAAGATGCGACCCCCTACCTCAGGGCTAACCCAGCCGGGCGGGCAGTTTTTATACTGCATAACCAAGCCGAATCCTTCGGGATGTTTGGTAGCCAAGTCGCATCCTTCGGGAGAGCTGGCACGTGCGATCCCCGGTCCCCAACAGGGGGGGGGGGGGGGGGGGGGGGTAATTCCTGGAAGTCTGCCAGAACAGAATTCTATTCTGGCACAGGATATAGACAAATGCCCCTCAAGGGTGATGACGCAATGTGATTTCTGCCCAGTGCTCTGAACGTCAACGTGCAGAAATTCAATTAAGCGCGTGGAAACGGCGGGAGTAACTATGACTCTCTCTTAAGCGTGCTGACCAGATACGATTTCTGCCCAGTGCTCTGAAATTCAATGTGAAGAAATTCAATTGAGCGTGGGAAATGGCGGAAGTAATGGGACTCACTTGAGAATGATGACAGAAATAGATGTGGCTTAGTTATTTGCTAAATTCTTTTCGTCTCCGCCGTCGTTCGACTAGATAAAATGGAATTGATAAACGCCGAAGAGACGAACTTGCTCGACGAGATAAGGCAAAACGATAAACGCTGAAATGTCGAACGTTTCGGAGCGGGATTGTCGTAAGATCGGAGGCCCCACCTCAGGGGTAACCCATCCGGACGGGCAGCTTTTATACTGCATAACTAAGCCGAATCCTTCGGGATTGGTGGTAGCCAAGTCGCATCTTTCGGGCGGGCTCGCACGTGCGATCCCCCGGTCCCCAACAGGACGGGTAATTCCTGGAAGTCTGCCAGAACAGAATTCTATTGTGGTACAGGATATAGCCAAATGCCCCTCAAGGGTGATGACGCAATGTGATTTCTGCCCAGTGCTCTGAATGTCAACGTGAAGAAATTCAATTAAGCGCGGGTAAACGGCGGGAGTAGCTATGACTCTCTCTTAAGCGAGTTGACCAGATACGATTTCTGCCCAGTGCTCTGGAATTCAATGTGAAGAAATTCAATTGAGCGCGAGTAATGGCAGAAATATCTATAACTCTTTTAAGGGTAAATACGAAATGCGAGTCCGCCCATTGCTCTGAATATCAAAGTGAAGAAATTCAATTGAGCGTGGGAAGTGGCGGAAGCAATGGGACTCACTTGAGAATTATGACAGAGTTCGATATGGCTTAGTTATTTGTTAAATTTTTTTTTCGTCCCCGCCGTCGTTCGACTAGATAAAATGGAATTGATAAACGCCGAAGAGGCGAACTTGTTCGACGAGATAAGTCAAAACGATAAACGCTGTAAATTCGGACGTTTCGGAGCGGGATTGACGTGAGATGGGAGGCCCTACCGCAGGGGCAACCCAGCCGGGCGGGCAGTTTTTATACTGCATAACCAAGCCGAATCCTTCGGGATGTTTGGTAGCCAAGTCGCATCCTTCGGGAGGGCTGGCACGTGCGATCTCCGGTCCCCAACAGGAGGGGTAATTCCTGGAAGTCTGCCAGAACAGAATTCTATTCTGGCACAGGATATAGACAAATGCCCCTCAAGGGTGATGACGCAATGTGATTTCTGCCCAGTGCTCTGAACGTCAACGTGCAGAAATTCAATTAAGCGCGGGGGAAACGGCGGGAGTAACTATGACTCTCTCCTAAGCGTGCTGATCAGATACGATTTCGGCCCAGTGCTCTGAAATTCAATGTGAAGAAATTCAATTGAGCGCGGGTAATGGCAGAAATATCTATAACACTCTTAAAGGTAAACACGACATGCGAGTCCGCCCACTGCTTAGAATATCAAAGTGCAGAAATTCACTTGAGCGTGGGAAATGGCGGCCGTATCTGGAACTCACTTGAGAATGATGACAGAGTTAGATATGGCTTAGTTATTTGTTAAATTCTTTTCGTACCCGCCGTCGTTCGACTAGACAAAATGGAATTGATAAATGTCTAAGAGACGAACTTGTTCGACGAGATAAGGCTTAACGATAAACGCTGAAAAGTCGAACGTTTCAGAGCGGGATTGACGTAAGATGGGAGCCACCACCTCAGGGGTAACCCAGCCGGGCGGGCAGTTTTTATACTGCATAACCAAGCCGAATCCTTCGGGATGGCTGGTAGCCAAGTCGCATCCTTCGGGAAGGTTGGCACGTGCGATCCCCCGGTCTCCAACAGGAGGGGTAATTCCTGGAAGTCTGCCAGAACAGAATTCTATTCTGGCACATGATATAGCCAAATGCCCCTCAAGGGTGATGACGCAATGTGATTTCTGCCCAGTGCTCTGAATGTCAACGTGAAGAAATTCAATTAAGCGCGGGTAAACGGCGGCAGTAACTATGACTCTCTCTTAAGCGAGTTGACCAGATACGATTTCTGCCCAGTGCTCTGAAATTCAATGTGAAGAAATTCAATTGAGCGCGGGTAATGGCAGAAATATCTATAACTCTCTTATAGGTAAACACGAAATGCGAGTCCGCCCAGTGCTTAGAATATCAAAGTGAAGAAATTCAATTGAGCGTGGGAAATGGCGAAAGCAATGGGACTCACTTGAGAATGATGACAGAGTTCGATATGGCTTAGTTATTTGTTAAATATTTTTTTCGTCCCCGCCGTCGTTCGACTAGATAAAATGGAATTGATAAACGCCGAAGAGGCGAACTTGTTCGACGAGATAAGTCAAAACGATAAACGCTGAAAAGTCGGACGTTTCGGAGCGGGATTGACGTGAGATGGGAGCCCCTAGCTCAGGGGTAACCTAGCCGGGCGGGCAGTTTTTATACTGCATAAACAAGCCGAATCCTTCAGGATGGCTGATAGCCAATTCGCATGCTTCGGGAAGGTTGGCACGTGCGATCCCCCGGTCCCCAATAGGAGGGGTAATTCCTGGAAGTCTGCCAGAACAGAATTCTATTCTGGCACATGATATAGCCAAATGCCCCTCAAGGGTGATGACGCAATGTGATTTCTGCCCAGTGCTCTGAATGTCAACGTGAAGAAATTCAATTAAGCGCGGGGAAACGGCGGGAGTAACTATGACTCTCTCTTAAGCGAGTTGACCAGATACGATTTCTGCCCAGTGCTCTGAGATTCAATGTGAAGAAATTCAATTGAGCGCGGGTAATGGCAGAAATATCTACAACTCTCTTAAAGGTAAACGCGAAATGCGAATCCGCCCAGTGCTTAGAATATCAAAGTGCAGAAATTCAATTAAGCGTGGAAAATGGCGGCAGTATCTGGAACTCCCTTGAGAATGATGACAGAGTTAGATATGGCTTAGCTATTTGTTAAATTCTTTTTGTCCCCGCCGTCGTTCGACTAGATAAAATGGAATTGATAAACGCCGAAGAGGCGAACTTGTTCGACGAGATAAGGCTTAACGATAAACGCTGAAAAGTCGAACGTTTCAGAGCGGGATTGACGTAAGATGGGAGCCACAACCTCAGGGGTAACCCAGCCGGGCGGGCAGTTTTTATACTGCATAACCAAGCCTAATCCTTCGGGATGGCTGGTAGCCAAGTCGCATCCTTCGGGAAGCTTGGCACGTGCGATCCCCCGGTCCCCAACAGGAGGGGTAATTCCTGGAAGTCTCCCAGAACAGAATTCTATACTGGCACATGACATAGCCAAATGCCCCTCAAGGGTGATGACGCAATGTGATTTCTGCCCAGTGCTCTGAATGTCAACGTGAAGAAATTCAATTAAGCGCGGGTAAACGGCGGGAGTAACTATGACTCTCTCTTAAGCGAGTTGACCAGATACGATTTCTCCCAGTGCTCTGAAATTCAATGTGAAGAAATTCAATTGAGCGCGGGTAATGGCAGAAATATCTATAACACTCTTAAAGGTAAACACGACATGCGAGTCCGCCCACTGCTTAGAATATCAAAGTGCAGAAATTCACTTGAGCGTCGGAAATGGCGGAAGTAATGGGACTCACTTGAGAATGATGACAGAGTTCGATATGGCTTAGTTATTTGTTAAATTCTTTTCGTCCCCGCCGTCGTTCGACTAGACAAAATGGAATTGATAAATGTCTAAGAGACGAACTTGTTCGACGAGATAAGGCTTAACGATAAACGCTGAAAAGTCGAACGTTTCAGAGCGGGATTGACGTAAGATGGGAGCCACCACCTCAGGGGTAACCCAGCCGGGCGGGCAGTTTTTATACTGCATAACCAAGCCGAATCCTTCGGGATGGCTGGTAGCCAAGTCGCATCCTTCGGGAAGCTTGGCACGTGCGATCCCCCTTGTCCCCAACAGGAGGGGTAATTCCTGGAAGTCTGCCAGAACAGAATTCTATACTGGCACATGACATAGCCAAATGCCCCTCAAGGGTGATGACGCAATGTGATTTCTGCCCAGTGCTCTGAATGTCAACGTGAAGAAATTCAATTAAGCGCGGGTAAACGGCGGGAGTAACTATGACTCTCTCTTAAGCGAGTTGACCAGATACGATTTCTCCCAGTGCTCTGAAATTCAATGTGAAGAAATTCAATTGAGCGCGGGTAATGGCAGAAATATCTATAACACTCTTAAAGGTAAACACGACATGCGAGTCCGCCCACTGCTTAGAATATCAAAGTGCAGAAATTCACTTGAGCGTCGGAAATGGCGAAAGTAATGGGACTCACTTGAGAATGATGACAGAAATAGATGTGGCTTAGTTATTTGCTAAATTCTTTTCGTCCCCGCCGTCGTTCGACTAGATAAAATGGAATTGATAAACGCCGAAGAGACGAACTTGCTCGACGAGATAAGGCAAAACGATAAACGCTGAAGATTCGGACGTTTCGGAGCGGGATTGACGTAAGATGGGAGCCCCTACCGGAGGGGTAACCCAGCCGGGCGGGCAGTTCTTATACTGCATAACCAAGCCGAATCCTTCGGGATGGCTGGTAGCCAAGTCGCATCCTTCGGGAGTGCTAGCACGTGCGATCCCGCGGTCCCCAACTGGAGGGGTAATTCCTGGAAGTCTGCCAGAACTGAATTCTATTCTGGCACAGGATATAGCCAAATGCCCCTCAAGGGTGATGACGCAATGTGATTTCTGCCCAGTGCTCTAAACGTCAACGTGCAGAAATTCAATTAAGCGCGTGGAAACGGCCGGAGTAACTATGACTCTCTCTTAAGCGTGCTGACCAGATACGATTTCTGCCCAGTGCTCTGAAATTCAATGTGAAGAAATTCAATTGAGCGTGGGAAATGGCGGAAGTAATGGGACTCACTTGAGAATGATGACAGAAATAGATGTGGCTTAGTTATTTGCTAAATTCTTTTCGTCCCCGCCGTCGTTCGACTAGATAAAATGGAATTGATAAACGCCGAAGAGACGAACTTGCTCGACGAGATAAGGCAAAACGATAAACGCTGAAATGTCGAACGTTTCGGAGCGGGATTGTCGTAAGATCGGAGGCCCCACCTCAGGGGTAACCCAGCCGGACGGGCAGCTTTTATACTGCATAACTAAGCCGAATCCTTCGGGATTGGTGGTAGCCAAGTCGCATCTTTCGGGCGGGCTCGCACGTGCGATCCCCCGGTCCCCAACAGGAGGGGTAATTCCTGGAAGTCTGCCAGAACAGAATTCTATTCTGGCACAGGATATAGCCAAATGCCCCTCAAGGGTGATGACACAATGTGATTTCTGCCCAGTGCTCTGAATGTCAACGTGAAGAAATTCAATTAAGCGCGTGTAAACGGCGGGAGTAACTATGACTCTCTCTTAAGCGAGTTGACCAGATACGATTTCTCCCAGTGCTCTGAAATTCAATGTGGAGAAATTCAATTGAGCGCGGGTAATGGCAGAAATATCTATAACACTCTTAAAGGTAAACACGACATGCGAGTCCGCCCACTGCTTAGAATATCAAAGTGCAGAAATTCGCTTGAGCGTCGGAAATGGCGGAAGTAATGGGACTCACTTGAGAATGATGACAGAGTTCGATATGGCTTAGTTATTTGTTAAATTCTTTTCGTCCCCGCCGTCGTTCGACTAGACAAAATGGAATTGATAAATGTCTAAGAGACGAACTTGTTCGACGAGATAAGGCTTAACGATAAACGCTGAAAAGTCGAACGTTTCAGAGCGGGATTGACCTAAGATGGGAGCCACCACCTCAGGGGTAACCCAGCCGGGCGGGCAGTTTTTATACTGCATAACCAAGCCGAATCCTTCGGGATGGCTGGTAGCCAAGTCGCATCCTTCGGGAAGCTTGGCACGTGCGATCCCCCGGTCCCCAACAGGAGGGGTAATTCCTGGAAGTCTCCCAGAACAGAATTCTATACTGGCACATGACATAGCCAAATGCCCCTCAAGGGTGATGACGCAATGTGATTTCTGCCCAGTGCTCTGAATGTCAACGTGAAGAAATTCAATTAAGCGCGGGTAAACGGCGGGAGTAACTATGACTCTCTCTTAAGCGAGTTGACCAGATACGATTTCTCCCAGTGCTCTGAAATTCAATGTGAAGAAATTCAATTGAGCGCGGGTAATGGCAGAAATATCTATAACACTCTTAAAGGTAAACACGACATGCGAGTCCGCCCACTGCTTAGAATATCAAAGTGCAGAAATTCACTTGAGCGTCGGAAATGGCGGAAGTAATGGGACTCACTTGAGAATGATGACAGAGTTCGATATGGCTTAGTTATTTGTTAAATTCTTTTCGTCCCCGCCGTCGTTCGACTAGACAAAATGGAATTGATAAATGTCTAAGAGACGAACTTGTTCGACGAGATAAGGCTTAACGATAAACGCTGAAAAGTCGAACGTTTCAGAGCGGGATTGACGTAAGATGGGAGCCACCACCTCAGGGGTAACCCAGCCGGGCGGGCAGTTTTTATACTGCATAACCAAGCCGAATCCTTCGGGATGGCTGGTAGCCAAGTCGCATCCTTCGGGAAGCTTGGCACGTGCGATCCCCCGGTCCCCAACAGGAGGGGTAATTCCTGGAAGTCTGCCAGAACAGAATTCTATACTGGCACATGACATAGCCAAATGCCCCTCAAGGGTGATGACGCAATGTGATTTCTGCCCAGTGCTCTGAATGTCAACGTGAAGAAATTCAATTAAGCGCGGGTAAACGGCGGGAGTAACTATGACTCTCTCTTAAGCGAGTTGACCAGATACGATTTCTCCCAGTGCTCTGAAATTCAATGTGAAGAAATTCAATTGAGCGCGGGTAATGGCAGAAATATCTATAACACTCTTAAAGGTAAACACGACATGCGAGTCCGCCCACTGCTTAGAATATCAAAGTGCAGAAATTCACTTGAGCGTCGGAAATGGCGAAAGTAATGGGACTCACTTGAGAATGATGACAGAAATAGATGTGGCTTAGTTATTTGCTAAATTCTTTTCGTCCCCGCCGTCGTTCGACTAGATAAAATGGAATTGATAAACGCCGAAGAGACGAACTTGCTCGACGAGATAAGGCAAAACGATAAACGCTGAAGATTCGGACGTTTCGGAGCGGGATTGACGTAAGATGGGAGCCCCTACCGGAGGGGTAACCCAGCCGGGCGGGCAGTTCTTATACTGCATAACCAAGCCGAATCCTTCGGGATGGCTGGTAGCCAAGTCGCATCCTTCGGGAGTGCTAGCACGTGCGATCCCGCGGTCCCCAACTGGAGGGGTAATTCCTGGAAGTCTGCCAGAACTGAATTCTATTCTGGCACAGGATATAGCCAAATGCCCCTCAAGGGTGATGACGCAATGTGATTTCTGCCCAGTGCTCTAAACGTCAACGTGCAGAAATTCAATTAAGCGCGTGGAAACGGCCGGAGTAACTATGACTCTCTCTTAAGCGTGCTGACCAGATACGATTTCTGCCCAGTGCTCTGAAATTCAATGTGAAGAAATTCAATTGAGCGTGGGAAATGGCGGAAGTAATGGGACTCACTTGAGAATGATGACAGAAATAGATGTGGCTTAGTTATTTGCTAAATTCTTTTCGTCCCCGCCGTCGTTCGACTAGATAAAATGGAATTGATAAACGCCGAAGAGACGAACTTGCTCGACGAGATAAGGCAAAACGATAAACGCTGAAATGTCGAACGTTTCGGAGCGGGATTGTCGTAAGATCGGAGGCCCCACCTCAGGGGTAACCCAGCCGGACGGGCAGCTTTTATACTGCATAACTAAGCCGAATCCTTCGGGATTGGTGGTAGCCAAGTCGCATCTTTCGGGCGGGCTCGCACGTGCGATCCCCCGGTCCCCAACAGGAGGGGTAATTCCTGGAAGTCTGCCAGAACAGAATTCTATTCTGGCACAGGATATAGCCAAATGCCCCTCAAGGGTGATGACACAATGTGATTTCTGCCCAGTGCTCTGAATGTCAACGTGAAGAAATTCAATTAAGCGCGTGTAAACGGCGGGAGTAACTATGACTCTCTCTTAAGCGAGTTGACCAGATACGATTTCTCCCAGTGCTCTGAAATTCAATGTGGAGAAATTCAATTGAGCGCGGGTAATGGCAGAAATATCTATAACACTCTTAAAGGTAAACACGACATGCGAGTCCGCCCACTGCTTAGAATATCAAAGTGCAGAAATTCGCTTGAGCGTCGGAAATGGCGGAAGTAATGGGACTCACTTGAGAATGATGACAGAGTTCGATATGGCTTAGTTATTTGTTAAATTCTTTTCGTCCCCGCCGTCGTTCGACTAGACAAAATGGAATTGATAAATGTCGAAGAGACGAACTTGTTCGACGAGATAAGGCTTAACGATAAACGCTGAAAAGTCGAACGTTTCAGAGCGGGATTGACCTAAGATGGGAGCCACCACCTCAGGGGTAACCCAGCCGGGCGGGCAGTTTTTATACTGCATAACCAAGCCGAATCCTTCGGGATGGCTGGTAGCCAAGTCGCATCCTTCGGGAGTGCTGGCACGTGCGATCCCCCGGTCCCCAACAGGAGGGGTAATTCCTGGAAGTCTGCCAGAACAGAATTCTATTCTGGCACAGGATATAGCCAAATGCCCCTCAAGGGTGATGACGCAATGTGATTTCTGCCCAGTGCTCTGAATGTCAACGTGAAGAAATTCAATTAAGCGCGGGTAAACGGCGGGAGTAACTATGACTCCCTCTTAAGCGTGTTGACCACATACGATTTTTGCCCAGTGCTCTGAAATTCAATGTGAAGACATTCAATTGAGCGCGGGTAATGGCAGAAATATCTATAACTCTCTTATAGGTAAACACGAAATGCGAGTCCGCCCAGTGCTTAGAATATCAAAGTGAAGAAATTCAATTGAGCGTGGGAAATGGCGAAAGCAATGGGACTCACTTGAGAATGATGACAGAGTTCGATATGGCTTAGTTATTTGTCAAATTTTTTTTTCGTCCCCGCCGTCGTTCGACTAGATAAAATGGAATTGATAAACGCCGAAGAGACGAACTTGCTCGACGAGATAAGGCAAAACGATAAACGTTGAAATGTCGAACGTTTCGGAGCGGGATTTTCGTAAGATGGGAGGCCCCACCTCAGGGGTAACCCAGCCGGACGGGCAGCTTTTATACTGCATAACTAAGCCGAATCCTTCGGGATTGGTGGTAGCCAAGTCGCATCTTTCGGGAGGGCTCGCACGTGCGATCCCCCGGTCCCCAACAGGAGGGGTAATTCCTGGAAGTCTGCCAGAACAGAATTCTATTGTGGTACAGGATATAGCCAAATGACCCTCAAGGGTGATGACGCAATGTGATTTCTGCCCAGTGCTCTGAATGTCAACGTGAAGAAATTCAATTAAGCGCGGGTAAACGGCGGGAGTAACTATGACTCTCTCTTAAGAGAGTTGACCAGATACGATTTCTGTCCAGTGCTCTGAAATTCAATGTGAAGAAATTCAATTGAGCGCTGGTAATGGCAGAAATATCTATAACTCTCTGAAAGGTAAACACGAAATGCGAGTCCGCCCAGTGCTTAGAAGATCAAAGTGCAGAAATTCACTTGAGCGTGGGAAATGGCGGCAGTATCTGGAACTCACTTGAGAATGATGACAGGGTTAGATATGGCTTAGCTATTTCTTAAATTCTTTTCGTCCCCGCCGTCGTTCGACTAGATAAAATGGAACTGATAAATGTCTAAGAGACGAACTTGTTCGACGAGATAAGGCTTAACGATAAACGCTGAAAAGTCGAACGTTTCAGAGCGGGATTGACGTAAGATGGGAGGCCCCACCTCAGGGGTAACCCAGCCGGACGGGCAGCTTTTATACTGCATAACTAAGCCGAATCCTTCGGGATTGGTGGTAGCCAAGTCGCATCTTTTGGGCGGGCTCGCACGTGCGATCCCCCGGTCCCCAACAGGAGGGGTAATTCCTGGAAGTCTGCCAGAACAGAATTCTATTCTGGCACAGGATATAGCCAAATGCCCCTCAAGGGTGATGACACAATGTGATTTCTGCCCAGTGCTCTGAATGTCAACGTGAAGAAATTCAATTAAGCGCGTGTAAACGGCGGGAGTAACTATGACTCTCTCTTAAGCGAGTTGACCAGATACGATTTCTCCCAGTGCTCTGAAATTCAATGTGAAGAAATTCAATTGAGCGCGGGTAATGGCAGAAATATCTATAACACTCTTAAAGGTAAACACGACATGCGAGTCCGCCCACTGCTTAGAATATCAAAGTGCAGAAATTCACTTGAGCGTCGGAAATGGCGGAAGTAATGGGACTCACTTGAGAATGATGACAGAGTTCGATATGGCTTAGTTATTTGTTAAATTCTTTTCGTCCCCGCCGTCGTTCGACTAGACAAAATGGAATTGATAAATGTCTAAGAGACGAACTTGTTCGACGAGATAAGGCTTAACGATAAACGCTGAAAAGTCGAACGTTTCAGAGCGGGATTGACGTAAGATGGGAGCCACCACCTCAGGGGTAACTCAGCCGGGCGGGCAGTTTTTATACTGCATAACCAAGCCGAATCCTTCGGGATGGCTGGTAGCCAAGTCGCATCCTTCGGGAAGGTTGGCACGTGCGATCCCCCGGTCTCCAACAGGAGGGGTAATTCCTGGAAGTCTGCCAGAACAGAATTCTATTCTGGCACATGATATAGCCAAATGCCCCTCAAGGGTGATGACGCAATGTGATTTCTGCCCAGTGCTCTGAATGTCAACGTGAAGAAATTCAATTAAGCGCGGGGAAACGGCGGGAGTAACTATGGCTCTCTCTTAAACGTGCTGACCAGATACGATTTCTGCCCAGTGCTCTGAAATGCAATGTGAAGAAATTCAATTGAGCGTGGGTAATGGCAGAAATATCTATAACACTCTTAAAGGTAAACACGACATGCGAGTCCGCCCACTGCTTAGAATATCAAAGTGCAGAAATTCACTTGAGCGTCGGAAATGGCGGAAGTAATGGGACTCACTTGAGAATGATGACAGAGTTCGATATGGCTTAGTTATTTGTTAAATTCTTTTCGTCCCCGCCGTCGTTCGACTAGACAAAATGGAATTGATAAATGTCTAAGAGACGAACTTGTTCGACGAGATAAGACTTAACGATAAACGCTGAAAAGTCGAACGTTTCAGAGCGGGATTGACGTAAGATGGGAGCCACCACCTCAGGGGTAACCCAGCCGGGCGGGCAGTTTTTATACTGCATAACCAAGCCGAATCCTTCGGGATGGCTGGTAGCCAAGTCGCATCCTTCGGGAAGGTTGGCACGTGCGATCCCCCGGTCTCCAACAGGAGGGGTAATTCCTGGAAGTCTGCCAGAACAGAATTCTATTCTGGCACATGATATAGCCAAATGCCCCTCAAGGGTGATGACGCAATGTGATTTCTGCCCAGTGCTCTGAATGTCAACGTGAAGAAATTCAATTAAGCGCGGGGAAACGGCGGGAGTAACTATGGCTCTCTCTTAAACGTGCTGACCAGATACGATTTCTGCCCAGTGCTCTGAAATGCAATGTGAAGAAATTCAATTGAGCGTGGGAAATGGCGGAAGTAATGGGACTCACTTGAGAATGATGACAGAAATAGATGTGGCTTAGTTATTTGCTAAATTCTTTTCGTCCCCGCCGTCGTTCGACTAGATAAAATGGAATTGATAAACGCCGAAGAGGCGAACTTGTTCGACGAGATAAGGCAAAACGATAAACGCTGAAAAGTCGGACGTTTCGGAGCGGGATTGACGTAAGATGGGAGCCCCTACCGCAGGGGTAACCCAGCCGGGCGGGCAGTTCTTATACTGCATAACCAAGCCGAATCCTTCGGGATGGCTGGTAGCCAAGTCGCATCCTTCGGGAGTGCTGGCACGTGCGATCCCCCGGTCCCCAACAGGAGGGGTAATTCCTGGAAGTCTGCCAGAACAGAATTCTATTCTGGCACAGGATATAGCCAAATGCCCCTCAAGGGTGATGACGCAATGTGATTTCTGCCCAGTGCTCTGAATGTCAACGTGAAGAAATTCAATTAAGCGCGGGTAAACGGCGGGAGTAACTATGACTCTCTCTTAAGCGAATTGACCAGATACGATTTCTCCCAGTGCTCTGGAATTCAATGTGAAGAAATTCAATTGAGCGCGGGTAATGGCAGAAATATCTATAACACTCTTAAAGGTAATCACGACATGCGAGTCCGCCCACTGCTTAGAATATCAAAGTGCAGAAATTCACTTGAGCGTCGGAAATGGCGAAAGTAATGGGACTCACTTGAGAATGATGACAGAGTTCGATATGGCTTAGTTATTTGTTAAATTTTTTTTGCGTCCCCGCCGTCGTTCGACTAGATAAAATGGAATTGATAAACGCCGAAGAGACGAACGTGTTCGACGAGATAAGGCAAAACGATAAACGCTGAAGATTCGGACGTTTCGGAGCGGGATTGACGTAAGATGGGAGCCCCTACCGGAGGGGTAACCCAGCCGGGCGGGCAGTTCTTATACTGCATAACCAAGCCGAATCCTTCGGGATGGCTGGTAGCCAAGTCGCATCCTTCGGGAGTGCTGGCACGTGCGATCCCGCGGTCCCCAACAGGAGGGGTAATTCCTGGAAGTCTGCCAGAACAGAATTCTATTCTGGCACAGGATATAGCCAAATGCCCCTCAAGGGTGATGACGCAATGTGATTTCTGCCCAGTGCTCTGAACGTCAACGTGCAGAAATTCAATTAAGCGCGTGGAAACGGCGGGAGTAACTATGACTCTCTCTTAAGCGTGCTGACCAGATACGATTTCTGCCCAGTGCTCTGAAATTCAGTGTGAAGAAATTCAATTGAGCGTGGGAAATGGCGGAAGTAATGGGACTCACTTGAGAATGATGACAAAAATAGATGTGGCTTAGTTATTTGCTAAATTCTTTTCGTCCCCGCCGTCGTTCGACTAGATAAAATGGAATTGATAAACGCCGAAGAGACGAACTTGCTCGACGAGATAAGGCAAGACGATAAACGCTGAAATGTCGAACGTTTCGGAGCGGGATTGTCGTAAGATCGGAGGCCCCACCTCAGGGGTAACCCAGCCGGACGGGCAGCTTTTATACTGCATAACTAAGCCGAATCCTTCGGGATTGGTGGTAGCCAAGTCGCATCTTTTGGGCGGGCTCGCACGTGCGATCCCCCGGTCCCCAACAGGAGGGGTAATTCCTGGAAGTCTGCCAGAACAGAATTCTATTCTGGCACAGGATATAGCCAAATGCCCCTCAAGGGTGATGACACAATGTGATTTCTGCCCAGTGCTCTGAATGTCAACGTGAAGAAATTCAATTAAGCGCGTGTAAACGGCGGGAGTAACTATGACTCTCTCTTAAGCGAGTTGACCAGATACGATTTCTCCCAGTGCTCTGAAATTCAATGTGAAGAAATTCAATTGCGCGCGGGTAATGGCAGAAATATCTATAACACTCTTAAAGGTAAACACGACATGCGAGTCCGCCCACTGCTTAGAATATCAAAGTGCAGAAATTCGCTTGAGCGTCGGAAATGGCGGAAGTAATGGGACTCACTTGAGAATGATGACAGAGTTCGATATGGCTTAGTTATTTGTTAAATTCTTTTCGTCCCCGCCGTCGTTCGACTAGACAAAATGGAATTGATAAATGTCTAATAGACGAACTTGTTCGACGAGATAAGGCTTAACGATAAACGCTGAAAAGTCGAACGTTTCAGAGCGGGATTGACCTAAGATGGGAGCCACCACCTCAGGGGTAACCCAGCCGGGCGGGCAGTTTTTATACTGCATAACCAAGCCGCATCCTTCGGGATGGCTGGTAGCCAAGTCGCATCCTTCGGGAGTGCTGGCACGTGCGATCCCCCGGTCCCCAACAGGAGGGGTAATTCCTGGAAGTCTGCCAGAACAGAATTCTATTCTGGCACAGGATATAGCCAAATGCCCCTCAAGGGTGATGACGCAATGTGATTTCTGCCCAGTGCTCTGAATGTCAACGTGAAGAAATTCAATTAAGCGCGGGTAAACGGCGGGAGTAACTATGACCCCCTCTTAAGCGTGTTGACCACATACGATTTCTGCCCAGTGCTCTGAAATTCAATGTGAAGACATTCAATTGAGCGCGGGTAATGGCAGAAATATCTATAACTCTCTTATAGGTAAACACGAAATGCGAGTCCGCCCAGTGCTTAGAATATCAAAGTGAAGAAATTCAATTGAGCGTGGGAAATGGCGAAAGCAATGGGACTCACTTGAGAATGATGACAGAGTTCGATATGGCTTAGTTATTTGTTAAATTTTTTTTTCGTCCCCGCCGTCGTTCGACTAGATAAAATGGAATTGATAAACGCCGAAGAGGCGAACTTGTTCGACGAGATAAGTCAAAACGATAAACGCTGAAAAGTCGGACGTTTCGGAGCGGGATTGACGTAAGATGCGACCCCCTACCTCAGGGCTAACCCAGCCGGGCGGGCAGTTTTTATACTGCATAACCAAGCCGAATCCTTCGGGATGTTTGGTAGCCAAGTCGCATCCTTCGGGAGGGCTGGCACGTGCGATCCCCGGTCCCCAACAGGAGGGGTAATTCCTGGAAGTCTGCCAGAACAGAATTCTATTCTGGCACAGGATATAGACAAATGCCCCTCAAGGGTGATGACGCAATGTGATTTCTGCCCAGTGCTCTGAACGTCAACGTGCAGAAATTCAATTAAGCGCGGGGAAACGGCGGGAGTAACTATGGCTCTCTCTTAAACGTGCTGACCAGATACGATTTCTGCCCAGTGCTCTGAAATGCAATGTGAAGAAATTCAATTGAGCGTGGGAAATGGCGGAAGTAATGGGACTCACTTGAGAATCATGACAGAAATAGATGTGGCTTAGTTATTTGCTAAATTCTTTTCGTCCCCGCCGTCGTTCGACTAGATAAAATGGAATTGATAAACGCCGAAGAGACGAACTTGCTCGACGAGATAAGGCAAAACGATAAACGCTGAAATGTCGAACGTTTCGGAGCGGGATTTTCGTAAGATGGGAGGCCCCACCTCAGGGGTAACCCAGCCGGACGGGCAGCTTTCATACTGCATAACTAAGCCGAATCCTTCGGGATTGGTGGTAGCCAAGTCGCATCTTTCGGGAGGGCTCGCACGTGCGATCCCCCGGTCCCCAACAGGAGGGGTAATTCCTGGAAGTCTGCCAGAACAGAATTCTATTGTGGTACACGATATAGCCAAATGCCCCTCAAGGGTGATGACGCAATGTGATTTCTGCCCAGTGCTCTGAATGTCAACGTGAAGAAATTCAATTAAGCGCGGGTAAACGGCGGGAGTAACTATGACTCTCTCTTAAGAGAGTTGACCAGATACGATTTGTGTCCAGTGCTCTGAAATTCAATGTGAAGAAATTCAATTGAGCGCGGGTAATGGCAGAAATATCTATAACTCTCTGAAAGGTAAACACGAAATGCGAGTCCGCCCCGTGCTTAGAAGATCAAAGTGCAGAAATTCACTTGAGCGTGGGAAATGGCGGCCGTATCTGGAACTCAATTGAGAATGATGACAGAGTTAGATATGGCTTAGCTATTTGTTAAATTCTTTTCGTCCCCGTCGTCGTTCGACTAGATAAAATGGAATTGATAAACGCCGAAGAGGCGAACTTGTTCGACGAGATAAGGCAAAACGATAAACGCTGAAAAGTCGGACGTTTCGGAGCGGGATTGACGTAAGATGGGAGCCCCTACCGCAGGGGTAACCCAGCCGGGCGGGCAGTTCTTATACTGCATAACCAAGCCGAATCCTTCGGGATGGCTGGTAGCCAGGTCGCATCCTTCGGGAGTGCTGGCACGTGCGATCCCCCGGTCCCCAACAGGAGGGGTAATTCCTGGAAGTCTGCCAGAACAGAATTCTATTCTGGCACAGGATATAGCCAAATGCCCCTCAAGGGTGATGACGCAATGTGATTTCTGCCCAGTGCTCTGAATGTCAACGTGAAGAAATTCAATTAAGCGCGGGTAAACGGCGGGAGTAACTATGACTCTCTCTTAAGAGAGTTGACCAGATACGATTACTGTCCAGTGCTCTGAAATTCAATGTGAAGAAATTCAATTGAGCGCGGGTATTGGCAGAAATACCTATAACTCTCTGAAAGGTAAACACGAAATGCGAGTCCACCCAGTGCTTAGAAGATCAAAGTGCAGAAATTCACTTGAGCGTGGGAAATGGCGGCAGTATCTGGAACTCACTTGAGAATGATGACAGAGTTAGATATGGCTTAGCTATTTGTTAAATTCTTTTCGTCCCCGCCGTCGTTCGACTAGATAAAATGGAATTGATAAATGTCTAAGAGACGAACTTGTTCGACGAGATAAGGCTTAACAATAAACGCTGAAAAGTCGAACGTTTCAGAGCGGGATTGACGTAAGATGGGAGCCACAACCTCAGGGGTAACCCAGCCGGGCGGGCAGTTTTTATACTGCATAACCAAGCCGAATCCTTCGGGATGGCTGGTAGCCAAGTCGCATCCTGCGGGAAGCTTGGCACGTGCGATCCCCCGGTCCCCAACAGGAGGGGTAATTCCTGGAAGTCTGCCAGAACAGAATTCTATACTGGCACATGACATAGCCAAATGCCCCTCAAGGGTGATGACGCAATGTGATTTCTGCCCAGTGCTCTGAATGTCAACGTGAAGAAATTCAATTAAGCGCGGGTAAACGGCGGGAGTAACTATGACTCTCTCTTAAGCGAGTTGACCAGATGCGATTTCTGCCCAGTGCTCTGAAATTCAATGTGAAGGAATTCAATTGAGCGCGGGTAATGGCAGAAATATCTATAACTCTCTTATAGGTAAACACGAAATGCGAGTCCGCCCAGTGCTTAGAATATCAAAGTGCAGAAATTCACTTGAGCGTGGGAAACGGCGGAAGTAATGGGACTCACTTGAGAATGATGACAGAGTTAGATATGGCTTAGCTATTTGCTAAATTCTTTTCGTCCCCGCCGTCGTTCGACTAGATAAAATGGAATTGATAGATGCCTAAGAGACGAACTTGTTCCACGAGATAAGGCAAAACGATAAACGCTGAAAAGTCGAACATTTCGGAGCGGGATTGACGTAAGATGGGAGCCCCTAGCTCAGGGGTAACCCAGCCGGACGGGCAGCTTTTATACTGCATAACTAAGCCGAATCCTTCGGGATGGGTGGTAGCCAAGTCGCATCTTTCGGGAGGGCTCGCACGTGCGATCCCCCGGTCCCCAACAGGAGGGGTAATTCCTGGAAGTCTGCCAGAACAGAATTCTATTCTGGCACAAGATATAGCCAAATGCCCCTCAAGGGTGATGACGCAATGTGATTTCTGCCCAGTGCTCTGAATGTCATCGTGAAGAAATCCAATTAAGCGCGTGTAAACGACGGGAGTAACTATGACTCTCTCTTAAGCGAGTTGACCAGATACGATTTCTCCCAGTGCTCTGAAATTCAATGTGAAGAAATTCAATTGAGCGCGGGTAATGGCAGAAATATCTATAACACTCTTAAAGGTAAACACGACATGCGAGTCCGCCCACTGCTTAGAATATCAAAGTGCAGAAATTCACTTGAGCGTCGGAAATGGCGGAAGTAATGGGACTCACTTGAGAATGATGACAGAGTTCGATATGGCTTAGCTATTTGTTAAATTTTTTTTTCGTCCCCGCCGTCGTTCGACTAGATAAAATGGAATTGATAAACGCCGAAGAGGCGAACTTGTTCGACGAGATAAGGCAAAATGATAAACGCTGAATAGTCGGACGTTTCGGAGCGGGATTGACGTGATATGGGAGCCCCTACCTCAGGGGCAACCCAGCCGGGCGGACAGTTTTTATACTGCATAACCAAGCCGAATCCTTCGGCATGGCTGGTAGCCAGGTCGCAATCTTCGGGACGGTTGGCACGTGCGATCCCCCGGTCCCCAACAGGAGGGGTAATTCCTGGATGTCTGCCAGAACAGAATTCTATTCTGGCACATGATATAGCCAAATGCCCCTCAAGGGTGATGACGCAATGTGATTTCTGCCCAGTGCTCTGAATGTCAACGTGAAGAAATCCAATTAAGCGCGTGTAAACGACGGGAGTAACTATGACTCTCTCTTAAGCGAGTTGACCAGATACGATTTCTCCCAGTGCTCTGAAATTCAATGTGAAGAAATTCAATTGAGCGCGGGTAATGGCAGAAATATCTATAACACTCTTAAAGGTAAACACGACATGCGAGTCCGCCCACTGCTTAGAATATCAAAGTGCAGAAATTCACTTGAGCGTCGGAAATGGCGGAAGTAATGGGACTCACTTGAGAATGATGACAGAGTTCGATATGGCTTAGCTATTTGTTAAATTTTTTTTTCGTCCCCGCCGTCGTTCGACTAGATAAAATGGAATTGATAAACGCCGAAGAGGCGAACTTGTTCGACGAGATAAGGCAAAATGATAAACGCTGAATAGTCGGACGTTTCGGAGCGGGATTGACGTGATATGGGAGCCCCTACCTCAGGGGCAACCCAGCCGGGCGGGCAGTTTTTATACTGCATAACCAAGCCGAATCCTTCGGCATGGCTGGTAGCCAGGTCGCAATCTTCGGGACGGTTGGCACGTGCGATCCCCCGGTCCCCAACAGGAGGGGTAATTCCTGGATGTCTGCCAGAACAGAATTCTATTCTGGCACATGATATAGCCAAATGCCCCTCAAGGGTGATGACGCAATGTGATTTCTGCCCAGTGCTCTGAATGTCAACGTGAAGAAATTCAATTAAGCGCGGGTAAACGGCGGGAGTAACTATGACACTCTTAAGCATGTTGACCAGATACGATTTCTGCCCAGTGCTCTGAAATTCAATGTGAAGAAATTCAATTAAGCGCGAGTAATGGCAGAAATATCTATAACTCTTTTAAGGGTAAATACGAAATGCGAGTCCGCCCATTGCTCTGAATATCAAAGTGAAGAAATTCAATTGAGCGTGGGAAATGGCGGAAGTAATGGGACTCACTTGAGAATGATGACAGAGTTAGATATGGCTTAGCTATTTGTTAAATTCTTTTTGTCCCCGCCGTCGTTCGACTAGATAAAATGGAATTGATAAACGCCGAAGAGGCGAACTTGTTCGACGAGATAAGTCAAAACGATAAACGCTGAAAAGTCGGACGTTTCGGAGCGGGATTGACGTGAGATGGGAGCCCCTACCGCAGGGGCAACCCAGCCGGGCGGGCAGTTTTTATACTGCATAACCAAGCCGAATCCTTCGGGATGGCTGGTAGCCAAGTCGCATCTTTCGGGAGGGCTCGCACGTGCAATCCCCCGGTCCCCAATAGGAGGGGTAATTCCTGGAGGTCTGCCAGAACAGAATTTTATTCTGGCACAGGATATAGCCAAATGCCCCTCAAGGGTGATGACGCAATGTGATTTCTGCCCAGTGCTCTGAATGTCAACGTGAAGAAGTTCAATTAAGCGCGGGTAAACGGCGGGAGTAACTATGACTCTCTCTTAAGCGTGTTGACCAGATACGATTTCTGCCCAGTGCTCTGAAATTCAATGTGAAGAAATTCAATTAAGCGCGAGTAATTGCAGTAATATCTATAACTCTCTTAAAGGTAAATACGAAATGCGAGTCCGCCCATTGCTCTGAATATCAAAGTGAAGAAATCCAATTGAGCGTGGGAAATGGCGGAAGTAATCGGACTCACTTGAGAATGATGACAGAGTTAGATATGGCTTAGCTATTTGTTAAATTCTTTTTGTCCCCGCCGTCGTTCGACTAGATAAAATGGAATTGATAAACGCCGAAGAGACGAACCTGTTCGACGATATAAGGCAAAACGATAAAAGCTGAAATGTCGAACGTTTCGGAGCGGGATTGTCGTAAGATGGGAGGACCCACCTCAGGGTTAACCCAGCCGGACGGGCAGCTTTTATACTGCATAACCAAGCCGAATCCTTCGGCATGGCTGGTAGCCAGGTCGCATCCTTCGGGACGGTTGGCACGTGCGATCCCCCGGTCCCCAACAGGAGGGGTAATTCCTGGATGTCTGCCAGAACAGAATTCTATTGTGGTACAGGATATAGCCAAATGCCCCTCAAGGGTGATGACGCAATGTGATTTCTGCCCACTGCGCTGAATGTCAACGTGAAGAAATTCAATTAAGCGCGGGTAAACGGCGGGAGTAACTATGACTCTCTCTTAAGCGAGTTGACCAGATACGATTTCTCCCAGTGCTCTGGAATTCAATGTGAAGAAATTCAATTGAGCGTGGGAAATGGCGGAAGTAATGGGACTCACTTGAGAATGATGACAGAGTTAGATATGGCTTAGCTATTTGTTAAATTCTTTTTGTCCCCGCCGTCGTTCGACTAGATAAAATGGAATTGATAAACGCCGAAGAGACGAACTTGTTCGACGATATAAGGCAAAACGATAAAAGCTGAAATGTCGAACGTTTCGGAGCGGGATTGTCGTAAGATGGGAGGCCCCACCTCAGGGTTAACCCAGCCGGACGGGCAGCTTTTATACTGCATAACCAAGCCGAATCCTTCGGGATGGCTGGTAGCCAAGTCGCATCCTTCGGGAGTGCTGGCACGTGCGATCCCCCGGTCCCCAACAGGAGGGGTAATTCCTGGAAGTCTGCCAGAACAGAATTCTATTCTGGCACAAGATATAGCCAAATGCCCCTCAAGGGTGATGACGCAATGTGATTTCTGCCCAGTGCTCTGAATGTCATCGTGAAGAAATCCAATTAAGCGCGTGTAAACGACGGGAGTAACTATGACTCTCTCTTAAGCGAGTTGACCAGATACGATTTCTCCCAGTGCTCTGAAATTCAATGTGAAGAAATTCAATTGAGCGCGGGTAATGGCAGAAATATCTATAACACTCTTAAAGGTAAACACGACATGCGAGTCCGCCCACTGCTTAGAATATCAAAGTGCAGAAATTCACTTGAGCGTCGGAAATGGCGGAAGTAATGGGACTCACTTGAGAATGATGACAGAGTTCGATATGGCTTAGCTATTTGTTAAATTTTTTTTTCGTCCCCGCCGTCGTTCGACTAGATAAAATGGAATTGATAAACGCCGAAGAGGCGAACTTGTTCGACGAGATAAGGCAAAATGATAAACGCTGAATAGTCGGACGTTTCGGAGCGGGATTGACGTGATATGGGAGCCCCTACCTCAGGGGCAACCCAGCCGGGCGGGCAGTTTTTATACTGCATAACCAAGCCGAATCCTTCGGCATGGCTGGTAGCCAGGTCGCAATCTTCGGGACGGTTGGCACGTGCGATCCCCCGGTCCCCAACAGGAGGGGTAATTCCTGGATGTCTGCCAGAACAGAATTCTATTCTGGCACATGATATAGCCAAATGCCCCTCAAGGGTGATGACGCAATGTGATTTCTGCCCAGTGCTCTGAATGTCAACGTGAAGAAATTCAATTAAGCGCGGGTAAACGGCGGGAGTAACTATGACACTCTTAAGCATGTTGACCAGATACGATTTCTGCCCAGTGCTCTGAAATTCAATGTGAAGAAATTCAATTAAGCGCGAGTAATGGCAGAAATATCTATAACTCTTTTAAGGGTAAATACGAAATGCGAGTCCGCCCATTGCTCTGAATATCAAAGTGAAGAAATTCAATTGAGCGTGGGAAATGGCGGAAGTAATGGGACTCACTTGAGAATGATGACAGAGTTAGATATGGCTTAGCTATTTGTTAAATTCTTTTTGTCCCCGCCGTCGTTCGACTAGATAAAATGGAATTGATAAACGCCGAAGAGGCGAACTTGTTCGACGAGATAAGTCAAAACGATAAACGCTGAAAAGTCGGACGTTTCGGAGCGGGATTGACGTGAGATGGGAGCCCCTACCGCAGGGGCAACCCAGCCGGGCGGGCAGTTTTTATACTGCATAACCAAGCCGAATCCTTCGGGATGGCTGGTAGCCAAGTCGCATCTTTCGGGAGGGCTCGCACGTGCAATCCCCCGGTCCCCAATAGGAGGGGTAATTCCTGGAGGTCTGCCAGAACAGAATTTTATTCTGGCACAGGATATAGCCAAATGCCCCTCAAGGGTGATGACGCAATGTGATTTCTGCCCAGTGCTCTGAATGTCAACGTGAAGAAGTTCAATTAAGCGCGGGTAAACGGCGGGAGTAACTATGACTCTCTCTTAAGCGTGTTGACCAGATACGATTTCTGCCCAGTGCTCTGAAATTCAATGTGAAGAAATTCAATTAAGCGCGAGTAATTGCAGTAATATCTATAACTCTCTTAAAGGTAAATACGAAATGCGAGTCCGCCCATTGCTCTGAATATCAAAGTGAAGAAATTCAATGGAGCGTGGGAAATGGCGAAAGTAATGGGACTCACTTGAGAATGATGACAGAGTTCGATATGGCTTAGTTATTTGTTAAATTTTTTTTTCGTCCCCGCCGTCGTCCGACTAGATAAAATGGAAGTGATAAACGCCGAAGAGGCGAACTTGTTCGACGAGATAAGGCAAAATGATAAACGCTGAAAAGTCGGACGTTTCGGAGCGGGATTGTCGTGAGATGGGAGCCCCTACCTCAGGGGCAACCCAGCCGGGCGGGCAGTTTTTATACTGCATAACCAAGCCGAATCCTTCGGCATGGCTGGTAGCCAGGTCGCATCCTTCGGGACGGTTGGCACGTGCGATCCCCCGGTCCCCAACAGGAGGGGTAATTCCTGGATGTCTGCCAGAACAGAATTCTATTGTGGTACAGGATATAGCCAAATGCCCCTCAAGGGTGATGACGCAATGTGATTTCTGCCCAGTGCTCTGAATGTCATCGTGAAGAAATCCAATTAAGCGCGTGTAAACGACGGGAGTAACTATGACTCTCTCTTAAGCGAGTTGACCAGATACGATTTCTCCCAGTGCTCTGAAATTCAATGTGAAGAAATTCAATTGAGCGCGGGTAATGGCAGAAATATCTATAACACTCTTAAAGGTAAACACGACATGCGAGTCCGCCCACTGCTTAGAATATCAAAGTGCAGAAATTCACTTGAGCGTCGGAAATGGCGGAAGTAATGGGACTCACTTGAGAATGATGACAGAGTTCGATATGGCTTAGCTATTTGTTAAATTTTTTTTCGTCCCCGCCGTCGTTCGACTAGATAAAATGGAATTGATAAACGCCGAAGAGGCGAACTTGTTCGACGAGATAAGGCAAAATGATAAACGCTGAATAGTCGGACGTTTCGGAGCGGGATTGACGTGATATGGGAGCCCCTACCTCAGGGGCAACCCAGCCGGGCGGGCAGTTTTTATACTGCATAACCAAGCCGAATCCTTCGGCATGGCTGGTAGCCAGGTCGCAATCTTCGGGACGGTTGGCACGTGCGATCCCCCGGTCCCCAACAGGAGGGGTAATTCCTGGATGTCTGCCAGAACAGAATTCTATTCTGGCACATGATAGAGCCAAATGCCCCTCAAGGGTGATGACGCAATGTGATTTCTGCCCAGTGCTCTGAATGTCAACGTGAAGAAATTCAATTAAGCGCGTGTAAACGGCGGGAGTAACTATGACTCTCTCTTAAGCGAGTTGACCAGATACGATTTCTCCCAGTGCTCTGAAATTCAATGTGAAGAAATTCAATTGAGCGCGGGTAATGGCAGAAATATCTATAACTCCTTTAAGGGTAAATACGAAATGCGAGTCCGCCCATTGCTCTGAATATCAAAGTGCAGAAATTCGCTTGAGCGTCGGAAATGGCGGAAGTAATGGGACTCACTTGAGAATGATGACAGAGTTCGATATGGCTTAGTTATTTGTTAAATTTTTTTTTCGTCCCCGCCGTCGTTCGACTAGATAAAATGGAATTGATAAACGCCGAAGCGGCGAACTTGTTCGACGAGATACGGCAAAATGATAAACGCTGAAAAGTCGGACGTTTCGGAGCGGGATTGTCGTGAGATGGGAGCCCCTACCTCAGGGGCAACCCAGCCGGGCGGGCAGTTTTTATACTGCATAACCAAGCCGAATCCTTCGGCATGGCTGGTAGCCAGGTCGCATCCTTCGGGACGGTTGGCACGTGCGATCCCCCGGTCCCCAACAGGAGGGGTAATTCCTGGATGTCTGCCAGAACAGAATTCTATTGTGGCACAGGATATAGCCAAATGCCCCTCAAGGGTGATGACGCAATGTGATTTCTGCCCACTGCGCTGAATGTCAACGTGAAGAAATTCAATTAAGCGCGGGTAAACGGCGGGAGTAACTATGACTCTCTCTTAAGCGAGTTGACCAGATACGATTTCTCCCAGTGCTCTGGAATTCAATGTGAAGAAATTCAATTGAGCGTGGGAAATGGCGGAAGTAATGGGACTCACTTGAGAATGATGACAGAGTTAGATATGGCTTAGCTATTTGTTAAATTCTTTTCGTCCCCGCCGTCGTTCGACTAGATAAAATGGAATTGATAAACGCCGAAGAGACGAACTTGTTCGACGATATAAGGCAAAACGATAAAAGCTGAAATGTCGAACGTTTCGGAGCGGGATTGTCGTAAGATGGGAGGCCCCACCTCAGGGTTAACCCAGCCGGACGGGCAGCTTTTATACTGCATAACCAAGCCGAATCCTTCGGGATGGGTGGTAGCCAAGTCGCATCTTTCGGGAGGGCTCGCACGTGCGATCCCCCGGTCCCCAACAGGAGGGGTAATTCCTGGAAGTCTGCCAGAACAGAATTCTATTCTGGCACAGGATATAGCCAAATGCCCCTCAAGGGTGATGACGCAATGTGATTTCTGCCCAGTGCTCTGAATGTCAACGTGAAGAAATTCAATTAAGCGCGTGTAAACGGCGGGAGTAACTATGACTCTCTCTTAAGCGAGTTGACCAGATACGATTTCTGCCCAGTGCTTAGAATATCAAAGTGCAGAAATTCACTTGAGCGTGGGAAATGGCGGAAGTAATGGGACTAACTTGAGAATGATGACAGAGTTGGATATGGCTTAGCTATTTGTTAAATTCTTTTCGTCCCCGCCGTCGTTCGACTACATAAAATGGAATTGATAAACGCCGAAGAGGCGAACTTGTTCGACGAGATAAGGCAAAACGATAAACGCTGAAAAGTCGAACGTTTCGGTGCAGGATTGACGTAAGATGGGAGCCCCTACCGCAGGGGTAACCCAGCCGGGCGGGCAGTTTTTATACTGCATAACCAAGCCGAATCCTTCGGGATGGCTGGTAGCCAAGTCGCATCCTTCGGGAGTGCTGGCACGTGCGATCCCCCGGTCCCCAACAGGAGGGGTAATTCCTGGAAGTCTGCCAGAACAGAATTCTATTCTGGCACAGGATATAGCCACATGCCCCTCAAGGGTGATGACGCAATGTGATTTCTGCCCAGTGCTCTGAATGTCAACGTGAAGAAATCCAATTAAGCGCGTGTAAACGGCGGGAGTAACTATGACTCTCTCTTAAGCGAGTTGACCAGATACGATTTCTCCCAGTGATCTGAAATTCAATGTGAAGAAATTCAATTGAGCGCGGGTAATGGCAGAAATATCTATAACACTCTTAAAGGTAAACACGACATGCGAGTCCGCCCAGTGCTTAGAAGATCAAAGTGCAGAAATTCTCTTGAGCGTGGGAAATGGCGGAAGTAATGGGACGGGGGTGTCCCACTTGGACGTTGACTGATTGGACGCGTCCCGATTGGACGGTCCCGATTGGACGCGTCCCGTTTGGACGTGTCCCGATTGGACGCGTTCCACTTCGAATCGGTGCCGATTGAACACTAATTTCCCTTATGTTAGGCTCTGTTAGGTGGAGTTAGGCTATTTTAGGTTCTGTTAGGCCTGGTTAGGTCTTATCTGCACCGCTTTGAATTCGAACGCGTCCAATTGGGACGCGTCCAAACGGGATGCGTCCAAACGGCACGCGTCCAATCGGCACGCGTCCAAACGGTCGACGTCCAAGTGGGCATCACTCTAATGGGACTCACTTGAGAATGATGACAGAGTTAGATATGGCTTAGTTATTTGTTAAATTTTTTTTTCGTCCCCGCCGTCGCTCGACTAGATAAAATGGAACTGATAAACGCCGAAGAGACGAACTTGTTCGACGAGACATGGCAAAACGATAAACGCTGAAATGTCGAACGTTTCGGAGCGGGATTGTCGTAAGATGGTAGGCCCCACCTCAGGGTAACCCAGCCGGACGGCCAGTTTTTATACTACATAACCAAGCCGAATCCTTCGGGATGGCTGGTAGCCAAGTCACATCCTTCGGGAAGGTTGGCACGTGCGATCCCCCGGTCCCCAACAGGAGGGGTAATTCTTGGAAGTCTGCCAGAACAGAATTCTATTCTGGCACAGGATATAGCCAAATGCCCCTCAAGGGTGATGACGCAATGGGATTTCTGCCCAGTGCTCTGAATGTCAACGTGAAGAAATTCAATTAAGCGCGGGTAAACGGCGGGAGAAACTATGACTCTCTCTTAAGAGAGTTGACCAGATACGATTTCTGCCCCGTGCTCTGAAATTCAATGTGAAGAAATTCAATTAAGCGCGAGTAATGGCAGAAATATCTATAACTCTCTTAAAGGTAAACACGAAATGCGAGTCCGCCCAGTGCTTAGAATATCAAAGTGCAGAAATTCACTTGAGCGTGGGAAATGGCGGAAGTAATGGGACTCACTTGAGAATGATGACAGAGTTAGATATGGCTTAGCTATTTGTTAAATTCTATTCGACCCCGCCTTCGTTCGAATAGATAAAATGGAATTGATAAACGCCGAAGAGACGAACTTGTTCGACGAGATAAGGCAAAACGATAAACGCTGAAAAGTCGAACGTTTCGGAGCGGGATTGACGTAAGATGGGAGCCCCCACCTCAAGGGTAACCCAGCCGGGCGGGCAGTTTTTATACTGCATAACCAAGCCGAATCCTTCGGGATGGCTGGTAGCCAAGTCGCATCTTTCCGGAGGGCTCGCGCGTGCGATCCCCCGGTCCCCAATAGGAGGGGTAATTCCTAGAGGTCTGCCAGAACAGAATTTTATTCTGGCACAGGATATAGCC
Source organism: Megachile willughbiella (assembly GCA_945859595.2). Lineage (NCBI taxonomy): Eukaryota > Metazoa > Arthropoda > Insecta > Hymenoptera > Megachilidae > Megachile > Megachile willughbiella. The sequence continues at coordinate 48,807 of CAMAOD020000041.1, read as the reverse complement.
AAATGCCCCTCAAGGGTGATGACGCAATGTGATTTCTGCCCAGTGCTCTGAATATCAACGTGAAGAAATTCAATTAAGCGCGGGTAAACGGCGGGAGTATCTATGACTCTCTCTTAAGCATGTTGACCAGATACGATTTCTGCCCAGTGCTCTAAATATCAATGTGAAGAAATTCAATTGAGCGCGAGTAATGGCAGAAATATCTATAACTCTCTTAAAGGTAAATACGAAATGCGAGTCCGCCCATTGCTCTGAATATCAAAGTGAAGAAATTCAATCGAGTGTGGGAAATGGCGGAAGTAATGGGACTCACTTGAGAATGATTACACAGTTAGATATGGCTTAGTTATTTGTTAAATTTTTTTTTCGTCCCCGCCGTCGTTCGACTAGATAAAATGGAATTGATAAACGCCGATGAGACGAACTTGTTCGACGAGATAAGGCAGAACGACAAACGCTGAAAAGTTTGAACGTTTCGGAGCGGGATTGACGTAAGATAGGAGCCCCCACCTCAGGGGTAGCCCTGCCGGGCGGGCAGTTTTTATACTGCATAACCAAGCCGAATCCTTCGGGATGGCTGGTAGCCAAGTTGCATCCTTCGGGAAGGTTGGCACGTGCGATCCCCGGTCCCCAACTGGAGGGGTAATTCCTGGAAGTCTGCCAGAACAGAATTCTATTCTGGCACAGGATATAGCCAAATGCCCCTCAAAGGTGATGACGCAATGTGATTGCTGCCCAGTGCTCTGACTGTCAACGTGAAGAAATTCAATTAAGCGCGGGTAAACGGCGGGAGTAACTATGACTCTCTCTTAAGCGAGTTGACCAGATACGATTTCTAGATACACGCTCCTAGCGGACGAACACAAAAAATTCGAGCTCTTCTTGATCAGGGATCTGTTGTGTCCTTGATCACTGAAAATTTAGCGCAACGTCTAAAAACGCCCCGCGATCGTGTTTCTATTTCTATTACCGGCGTTGGTGCTTACGAAACAACGTGCAAAGCGTCTACGATTGTCCGGATAACGCCATGTAAACGAGCAGGACCTGAATATTCCACTGCCGCGTTAATCGTATAAACGTTATCGAATTATTTACCGCCGCCAATTCGCGGCAATTTCTCTCTCGCGCACTTAAGCGGTCTTGATCTCGCGGATGAAAATCCTTTCAATTCAGAACCCGTTGAAATGATCATTGGAGCTGATCTCTACGGCCTGATATTAATGGATGGCGTTCGAAAAGGAGCTTCCAACGAACCAGTTGCGCAAAACACGACGCTCGGCTGGATCCTGTCCGGTCCTCTTCCCGCGATCGCTAAAAACGCTTCTCCTCGTGTGTCCACGCATCACTGTATTCCTATCGAGTCATTGGACAAAGCACTCCGTCAGTTTTGGGAGATTGAACAGATCCCGACATCCTCACGAGTAACTCCTGCGGAAAAAGAATGCGAAATGCATTTCCAAAAAACGCACACACGCACCGAAAAGGGACAGTACTGCGTTAGGTTACCTTTTGTACAGGGACCTCCGATCGATATCGGAGCCTCTCTTCCAAGGGCAAAAATAATGTGGTGTCGTCAGGAAAAGCGACTTCATGCCGATCCAAAGCTAGCTGACGAATATGCGAAGTTTATGCTTGAATATGAATTCTTAAATCATATGGACGCAATCCCTGAACCCGATTCAGTCTCAGATCAACTTGTTTATATTCCGCATCATGCAGTTATCCGGGAATCCAGCACTACTACACGTCTTCGAGTCGTATTTAATGCATCCAGCAAAACCTCTAATGGCACATCTCTCAATGATCACCTATTTATTGGTCAAAAACTCCAATTAGAATTGCCCGTAGTCATTCTCCAATGGCGTTTGCACCGCTATGTTTTCCTCGCGGACATAGAAAAAATGTACCGCCAAATCCTAGTCGACAATCGCGACACCGATTACCAACGCATCGTTTGGCGTGCATCTCCCCAAGAACCTCTCCGTCACTTTCGACTTCGCACTGTCACGTATGGTACCGCTCCCGCTCCTTACCTCGCACTCCGCGTACTTCGCCAGCTCGCAGAGGATGACGGAATTAATTATCCATTAGCTGTTCCAGTGTTGCAAAACCAAATTTATGTCGATGACTGTGTCTTTGGTGCAGACGATGTTACGCTCGCTCGCCAAACTCGAGACCAACTGATATCGCTCTTGAGTCGTGCGGGATTCACTCTTCATAAGTGGGCAAGTAATGCTCCAATGTTATTGTCCGACATCGATCCAAGTGATCCGAGTCTCACCAGTACTAGCACCTTGCAACCAGATAAACCTCTGCAACCTGAATTAAAAGTTCTGGGAGTATCGTGGAATCCTAACTCCGATTCTTTCCAATTCAATATCGCGATTGAAGAAAACGTTCCCCAAACGAAACGCACAATTTTGTCCACTATCGCTAAATTTTTTGATCCGTTGGGTTGGGTCACTCCTGTGGTTATCAAAGCGAAGATTCTTATGCAAAAGTTGTGGCACCTTAAGTGTGACTGGGATGTAAACATTCCAGCCGCGATCCTTAATGAATGGACGGTATACTATAAACAGCTACCGTGTTTACATCAAATGTCACTACCACGATGGGTAGACTACGGCTCGCACGTGAACTCATGCGAATTACACGGCTTCGCAGATGCCTCATTTTCCGCTTATGCCGCAGTGGTGTACTTAAATATTAGAACACTCTCCGGAGATGTTTCAATCTCGCTTTTAACCGCAAAATCTAAAGTTGCACCGCTCAAAACTATGAGTATTCCGCGGCTAGAACTATGCGCCGCTGTGTTGTTATCGCGTCTTCTCGTGTTTGTAAAGTCGACTCTCGCTCTTCAATCTGTAACGAGTCATTGCTGGACAGACTCTACTATTGTCTTAGCCTGGGTATCTCAACACCCATCCCGTTGGAAAACATTTGTTGCCAACAGAGTCGCCGAAATACAAACAAATGTACCAAATGTAAAATGGCGTCACGTGCCTACGGATGACAACCCAGCGGACTGCGCTTCTCGTGGACTAAACTGCCAACAATTAAATTCCCAGTCAATTTGGTGGACTGGTCCGTTATGGCTTAAACTGTTGTCAGAAAACTGGCCACATGATACATCGGTCAACGCGTCCACTTCTCTTGAGGAACGTTCTCTTCCTGCACACGTAGCCATCCCAGTACCAATATGGGATCTTGCCGACCGATACTCCAGTTGGACAAAATTAATAGGAGGCACCGCATATATATTCCGGTTCGTCAATAAACTCAAGCAAAGGTCCACTCTCCCAAAGCTGACGATCACCTCGCGGAGTTCAATTCACACTGACAAAATCAAGAACACTGCGTTAAATCAGTGTGAAATCGAACAAGCTCGCCTATTTTGGTTGAAATACATTCAGCGTAGTCTATTTTCAAATGAATTGCACTGTTTACAAACAGCTCAGCCGCTTCCCCGAAGCAGCGCACTCATCTCGCTGAATGTATATGTTGATACGAATGGACTAATTCGTGTAGGGGGGCGATTAAAAAAATCAAAATTACCTGAAGAATCCAAAAATCCAATCGTCCTTGGCTCCCATCCTCTTGTGAAGCTCCTTCTCCGATTTACACACCATCGTACACTTCACGGCGGATCCCAGCTAACTCTCGCAACCCTTCGCCACCAGTTTTGGCTCCTACGCGCTCGACAAACTATCCGAGCAGTATTATACCGTTGTGTTTCCTGTGCTCGTGAACGAGCAAGTGCCGCGACCGAACTAATGGGAAATCTTCCTTTTCCGCGAGTAAACAAAGTCGAACGCGCATTCCTTCATAGCGGCGTGGATTACGCTGGTCCTGTCCTCGTCCGTCTCGCTCCCGGACGCGGATACAAATCGAGAAAGGCATATATTGCCTTGTTTATATGTCTAACCACGCGCGCGATCCATTTAGAATTAGTTAGCGATTATTCAACCGCGGCATTCTTAGCAGCATTAGACCGTTTTTGCTCCCGTCGAGGTATACCAAACACTTTATACTCGGACAACGGTACGAATTTCCAAGGAGCTGAAAAGGAACTGCACCAAATGTTTCAAGCCGCGACGCGTAATCCAGAAATTCATAATAAATTAGCCAACGAGAATATCACTTGGAATTTTATCCCCCCCTCCGCGCCTCATTTAGGGGGGCTCTGGGAAGCCGGAGTTCGAAGCGTGAAATATCATCTCAAACGCGTCATTGGTTCTCATACCCTAACATTCGAAGAGTTCGCCACGTTACTTTGCCAAGTCGAAGCATGTTTAAATTCACGTCCGATAGCACCAGTATCTGATAATTATGACGATTTCACTTCACTCACACCTGGTCATTTCCTCATCGGCTCCGCCTTGAATGCTATACCATCACCGACGTTATTAGATGTCCGCGAAACGCGCTTATCCCGATGACAATTATTAAAGCAAATGAACGAGAACTTTTGGCAAGCATGGTCTACTGATTATTTATACACATTACAACAGCGACCGAAATGGCGTACTAGAACCGACCTCGCGAAGCCTGGGCGTATCGTTTTAATCCGAAATACTCTCGCACCTCCTTGTAAATGGGAGCTATGAAGAATAATTCAATGCCACCCCGGATCCGACGGGATCACTCGCGTCGTGACCGTCAAAACGGCTCAAAGTGCGTATCGGCGGCCTATCGCCAAATTATGTTTCCTACCAGTCGAGATCAATACTCATGAAGAACCGACAATGTGCTAACTCCCGTAAAAATTGTGAGGCGCTAACTCCTGTAAATATTGTGAATATTCCGTATGGCGGGCGGCATCCTAGAATTAAGCTTATTATAATATTGTAAATACTTCGTATGGCGGGCGGCGTTCCAGATTTAAGTTAATAGTAGTCCTTTGTTTCCTTTTTTTTTTTTTGTTCGTCAAATAATCAGTCGGATCCATAAAATCCGAGGCGGGCGGTATGTTCCGAAATAATTGAAGAACAAGGCACTCCGAAGCCTTATGACACTCCTGCGAAGTGTCACACCCGCGCTAATCTCTCCCGCGCAGGACTAGGGCTACCGCTACGCCATCGACCGGATCGATCGCGCAATTTATGACGGTTTTTTGATTTAAAATCAGAACCTAGGTAGAAGTCAAAGAGTACACAGTCAAAGTCTTGTATTCCTTCGCGCTAACCTCAACCGACTGACTCGAAGATTTTTAACCGTAACCGTTGTTTATTAGCGTTGTCCAGTACCGTCGTGACTGTATTGTTTGTGAACTTATTACATTGTATCGTTGTGAAGTGATTAAATTATTGTGTACACTATGAAAATTCAATTTCTTCTACCGCCCGTACGTGATTCTATAAAGCTGAACCTTTGCTCCGGATCCTAGCTAGGATTAAACTAGCGAACCCCCCCTAAGTGGTCAACCGACTCAAAGAGATCTCTTCAGGTTCATCGACCACTAAACATAATAACACTTATTTTTTTCCGTATTACTATTATTATCATAGTAATATCTGTTATTTTTATCCTTATTACTATTAATATTATCGTTATAACTATTATTTTCAGCCTTATAGCTATTATTATGCTCGTACAAGCTCTTATTTGTATCCTTATTACTATTATTATTATCGTTATATATAGTATTATTATTACTTTCAGCCTTATTCCTATTTTTATGATCGTAGTATCTCTTATTTTTATCCTTATTACTATTATTATTATCATTATTACTATTACTTTTAGCCTTATTCCTATTATTATTACCGCAATAATTCTTATTTTTATCCTTATTACTATTATTATTATCATTATGACTATTATTTTCAGCCTTATTCCTTTTTTAGTTATCGTAATAACTCTCATTTTTATCCTTATTACTATTATTATTATAATTATAACTATTATTTTCGGCCTTATTCCTATTTTTATTATCGTAATATCTCTTGTTTTTATCCGTATTACTATTATTATTGTTAGAAGGTCCAATAGAAAAGGAATAATTTCGCGTGTTGAATGTACGGCAGACGCGTAGAGACTGGTGCGTGGACAAAGAAAAAAAACAAAAAAGCATATCGGCAAAACGCAACGCATAACTGCCAAACTGTACGTTCACGCTCACGCACACACACACACACAGTAAACCGAGAACAAAGTACTTTACAACGGAAATTTGACTATGTCTAACACGCCCTCCTCAAATTTCGCGTTTTTCTATCTCTTAACAGTGTCTTAAACCCACACCCTGCACGTGTTTGAAATGCGCCGGGCCCGGTAGCGGTTTTGTAAACATATCCGCCGGCATACTCTCTGTCGGTACGTATTCCAAATTGAACTGCTTCTTCTTAAATGCGTCACGAACGAAATGATACCGCGTAGCGATGTGTTTTGTACGCGAATGACAAACCGCATTTTCAGCTATAGCTTTTGCACCGCGATTATCTGTACCGATCGTTATACGGGACAATTCAAGCATTCTCATCTCAAGCATTAGATTTCGTAAATACACGGCTTCTCTAGAAGTCTCTGATAACGCAACATACTCGGCCTCTGTTGTCGAAATCGCAACACTTTTCTGTTTACACGATCGCCACGTTATCGCCGCACCACTTAATACAAAAACATATCCCGTATACGATATTCTGTCTCTTACATCGGCCGCGTGATCCGCATCCGAATAACCGAGGATTCCATATGCGTTTTTCTTATAAACTAGTCCCAAGTCTTTTGTACCTTGCAAATATCGTAAAACTCGTTTCGCCGCGGACCAATGCTCCCCGCTATATTTTGTATTAAATTGCGCCAATCTATTTACAGTGAACGAGATATCCGGTCGCGTAGCCACAGCCAAATACATCAATGAACCTATTAATTGTCTATACGGCTTTTCCTTTTGATCTTCATTTGTACTCTGCGCCCCGACCGGCAGATTTGTCCCTGGTATACCGGGTGTATTCACAGGCTTCGACTCATCCATGTTAAACCGTTTTAATAAATCTTTTATGTATCTTTCCTGACTTAGTCGAATTTCGCCCCCCTTTTGTTTAATATCTATACCAAGACAACAACTTGCGAGACCTAAATCTTTAATGTTAAACGCTTCGCTTAGTCCTTCACGAATCTCTCGCAATCTCTTCTCACTCTTTGACGCATACAAAATATCATCGACATACACAACCAGAAAAGTACGTTCTTTCTCATTCGCATCAAAATAAAAACACGTATCATTCGCAGCTGATGTCAGTCCTAAGTTTTTCAGTACTTCATCGAGTCTTTTACTCCACTGACGACCAGCTTGTCGCAAACCATATAACGCTTTATTTAAACGGCATACTTTATCACCTTCACGCAAAACCCGTAGCATATCACGAGCCTTTGCACCCACTTCACTATCTGCACCATCTTCACGAATTATCTCGTACAGCGACTCTTCTATGTACTCCGGTAGCTCCATGAATATTTCTTCGTCCAATTCTCCATTCAAGTACGCGGCGACTACATCCAATTGATGAATGTTTAGATTTTCTCTCGCTGCCAGAGCCATTAGCAATCTTACAGAATCTAGACGAGCTACAGGTGCAAAAGTTTCGGCAAAATCAATTCCCTTACGTTGGGTGAATCCTCGCGCCACTACTCTTGCTTTTCTACGTTCCAGGTTTCCATCTGATTTCATTTTATTTCGTAGAACAATTTTGCATGTAATAACTTTTCTATTTTTCGGTCGCTCAACCAATGTCCACGTGTCATGTTTTATTAACACTCTCATTTCCTCAGCGATTGCTGCTAACCATTTTTCGGAATCTTCGCCGTTCATCGCACCTTTTAACGATGGAGCGATCAAGTTTGCCATCTCCATCGCTTGCAGTGGATCATCCGTAACGTCCAAGAACACGTCATCATCTGTATCGGAGTCATCTTCCGTACTGGAGTTGTCCTCCCTCGGCTCATTTTCGCCGTTTTCAGGCTCCTCACGCGATCTTCGAGTTTCGTCGGGAACAGATCTGAAATGGTACATCCTTTTCGGTCTCCCCCGATTACCTGTACGCAGTATCTTTGGTCTTCCCGCTCCTCGAAATAAACGCGTCGGTGACGATGGTTCCATGGCCGGATCGTCGGCGCCATGCGATAACGAGTGAACTGGTTGTGTCATAGGTCGCTCAACGTCCTCGTTCAGGCGTTCCGGCTGATTTATCTGTAGCTCGATCAAACCTTCTTTTTCTTCATCAAGCTTCTGCGTTGTCCCGTTGGTGTCTTCGGCCTCTCTTTCTGCTTCCACCAACCCTTCTTCAAGAAATTTTACATCTCTAGTTACCACAACCTTTTTATCTTGCGGAACGTACACGCGATACCCCTTTGACTCTTCAGAATAGCCAATTAGTACGCCCTCCTTCGATCTGGGCTCAAATTTTCCTCTACCTGGCTCCTTCTGTAAGACGTACGCTTTTGCACCATACACTTTTAAATTACTCAAGTCCGGTACACGCTTGTACCAATACTCATACGGAGTATGGCCTTCGAGACTCGCTGTCGGGCAACGATTTCGCAAATAATTCGACGCGGCAAGTGTTTCCGCCCAAAACGCACCACTCAGTCCCGTCTGTGTGAGTAGACAACGCGCCATATCTACGAGAGTTCGATTTTTTCGTTCCGCAACGCCGTTCTGCTGCGGCGTGTGAACCACGGTCAAACGTCGACGGATACCGCTTTCATTAAGAAATTCATCGAATTCGCGATTGCAATATTCACGCCCGTTATCTGTCATTAGATATTTTATTTTCTTACCAGTCTGGTTTTCAACCCGTGCCTTGTACACTTTGAACGCTCGTAACACGTCACTTTTGTTTTGAAGGAAGAACACTTCGCACCACCTACTATAATCGTCGATAAAAGTAACGAAGTATCGCGCGCGCCTAAATGACTCCGTTCTTAACGGTCCCCGCACATCCGAGTGCACAATATTCAACACTTCCGAACTCCGTTGAGAACCTTTTGGAAACGGCAACATTGTCATTTTTCCGCGCAAGCACACATCACACGGCTGAGACCGTTTTTCACTGCTAATACACATGCCGGTTGCTAATCCTTCTTTCGATAGCTTGAAAACGTCACGCACATTTAAATGTCCTAATCTACGATGCCACACATCTATATTTACAGCACCAATATTTTTGTTCACGAGATTTGCCCGCTCGAGTTTCTCACAGAAATAATACAGATTTCCTTCGCGCTCAGCTAAGAGTTTTATTTCTCCGTTCTTTCCGCGCACAATTGCTCTATCTTTTTCGAACAAAACTGTATGTCCATAGTCTGTGATTTTTGCGACTGATAATAAATTTGTACGTAACTTATTTACTACTAACACGTCATTGAGCGTCACTGACATCGTTTGTTTTCCGTCCGTCGTTACAATGCTCGCCGTACCCCGCGCGTCAACGCTAATTTTCGCATCACTGGCCAATAACAATTTTTCCTTTCCGACGGTCGCATTTATGCTTCGAAGGAGAGTTTCATCGTTGCACATGTGTGATGTACAACCACTGTCTAAACACCAGCGTCTTTCAGCAACACTTTCGCGGACACGTAGCACTTCTTCCGACGGAAACACTTGAAACGCGTTTTCTGTACTTTCGACTTTTGATGACGATTCGCGCTTTATGTTCTCACGCGAACCTTTTGAAGGACATTCCGAAGCCTTATGCCCAACACAATGACACTTGAAACACTTAAAACGAAAAGTTTTATTTTCTTGTCCCGTGCGTTCTGTCATTTGACGGGAATTTTCTTTCTTTCGACCTCCGCGGCGCCCTTGAAATCTTTCCCGACTTTTCTGCACCCACATTGCTTCGGTTTTTTCATCGTCCTTCTGCTGAATTCTTGAATCATGTTCTTCAAGAACTTTTTGTCTTATGATTTCAGCGCTCGGCACAGTGTCACGCGATTCCATTGTGCATTTCAATATAGCGAAACTCGGCGGCAAACTGTTCAAAAGCATATAAGATAATAGTTCTGGATTTATAGGAATATCCAACGATTCCAACTGTGCTGTGACGTCGAAAAATTCCATTAATTGCGTGCGAAGATCTGCGCTTTCGACCATCTTGAACGTTGAAATACGTTTCAGCAAGCCTGATTTCTTCACAGGTCCCGTCGATGCAAATTCCGACTTCAACCTACACCAAACTTGCGCCGCTGTATCCAACCCTTTTACTAATCGCAATAAACTCGGATCAATTGCGATTATCAGATCTGCCCTTGCTCTCGCGTCATCGTCATCCCACTTTTCCTGATCGATCTTGAGCTGTTCTTCTGTTAAACCTGCTTTCATTGTCGGCCTAGGTATTTTTCCGTTGACAAATTTCCAGGTACCGTTCTTTACGGCCACAGCTTCCATTTGCACTACCCAACTATCGTAGTTATCCTTTGTAAGTGGCCTGATATTGAATGTTGACGACGCCATCTCGAGATCTCTTCAACACTTTAACAATTATCACTTTAACTACCACTTTAACTTAACTCGCCTCTCGTCTAAAGAGCTGGGCCCATAACCTGTTAGAAAGTCCAATAGAAAAGGAATAATTTCGCGTGTTGAATGTACGGCAGACGCGTAGAGACTGGTGCGTGGACAAAGAAAAAAAACAAAAAAGCATATCGGCAAAACGCAACGCATAACTGCCAAACTGTACGTTCACGCTCATGCACACACACACACACAGTAAACCGAGAACAAAGGACTTTACAACGGAAATTTGACTATGTCTAACAATTATCATAGTAATAACTGTTATTTTTATCCTTATTACTATTATTATTATCAATTTTTTTTTTTTTTTTTTTTTAATCCAGGTTTAACGTCGCATCTACCTTCAGGTCATATGCGACGTGTGAGTTCTATTTCCTACACTTTGTTAGACTAAATACTATGGTACAAATTGATTTCTTGTAGGTACTGTATGGTATTCTCTATGTACTTTTGTGAAGTCAAGGCTGTTGTCGGTGATATTCCATATTTTTGTCTTTGGGCCTGAAATTTGCTGCATTCAAATAGTAGATGGTGGGTCGAGATATTCTTTCTGCAGACCGTGCATATTGGTGGTTCTGTTTTTTTCAAGAGGTACTCATGTGTGAGTTTACAATGACCGGTTCTAAGTCTGGCTAAAATAATTCTGTCCTTCCTCTTAATATTGTTACATGGCATTGTTTCATAGAAATCTTGAGTCACGTTGTGAGTTTTTATATGCTTAGAAGTTCTCCATTCTTTATTCCATGCTTGTCGTTCGGTGTGGCGTACTGCGGTACTGAGATCTTGGTATGGAATCTGTCTGCGGTTGTTTACTGGCGAGGACAATGTTGCTTCTTTGGCGGCTTTGTCGGCTAATTCATTTCCTTCGATTCCTTGGTGGGATGGGACCCAGGCTAAGGTTATATTATTTCCAATGTTGGTAAGATGCGTATATATGTAATGGATATTTAGGATAATTTCATGTTTGGATTCACTATTTGGGTTTACTATTGCTTTTATGACGCTCATGGAATCTGTGAAGATGATGGAAGGTAGGTTATTGTTATTGTCCTGCACGTATTTAAAGGCTTCAAAAACGGCCCAAGCTTCTGCTGTGAAAATAGATGAGGCTTTTGGAAGGGGGATTTTTTGGATTGTACTATCACAGAAGACGGCAGCTCCTACTGCCTGGTCATTTTTTGATGCATCAGTATATATCCTTTGGTGGTTAGGGAATTTGCTACATAGTCGCTGAAAATTAAATTTATGTTCAATGCTACTAATTTGATCTTTGGGGAGAACTGCGAGGTCGATATTGGTATCTGGAATTTTTTGGGTCCAGGGAGCAGGTTTCCTATGTTTACGTGGGATGATCGGGGTCGTTGTGATTTCAGCAAGACTCTCGTATTTGGCAATTCTTCCATAGAATGGAATTGGAGATTTAGGTTTCTTGGTTTGTAGGTGTGTATATCTATTAGTAAATATGTTATTGTAGGTAGGATTATTTGGAGTAGAGGAGATTTTAATTGCATATTTTAGACTTAGGTATTTTCTTCTTTGTTCTAGTGGTGGTTCTTTTGCTTCGAATAGTATGCTATTTATTGGACTAGTTCTGTAACATCCCGTTGCTAATCTTAAAGCGGCATTATGAATTGCGTCTATTGCTTTCAGAGTATTGGCTTTAGCTGAGTTATACACTATTGACCCGTAGTCCAATTTAGATCGAATTAGTGCTTGGTAGGTTTGTATAATGGTTTCTTGGTCAGCTCCCCAGCTATTATTTGCTAACGCTTTTATGATATTCATTTTTTGTGTACATACGGTTTTTAAATATTTAATGTGTGGTCCCCAGGTTAGCTTATGATCAAAGATGAGTCCGAGTATCCTTATGTTGTCTACCTTTTCGATTTCAGTGTTCTGCATATCGAGATTAGTGACATGTGTGATTTTCTTGCGTTGTCTGGAAAAGATTATATATTTCGTTTTTTCGGGGGAAAATTTAAGTCCCGATTTTTCGGACCATAATAGCATGTCGTTTATGCTTTCCTGTAGGAGCTGCATGATAGTGTTTGGGTTTTTCCCACTACAGGTTAGTGTTAAGTCGTCTGCGAACAAAAAACCTTGAATTGGCGGCCTGACGTTGTTTAAGATGTCGTCGATTACTATTAGGAAAAGCGTAACACTGATTACCGATCCTTGTGGTACTCCCTTGTGTACAATGGTTGGTTTGGACAGGACACCATTCGTTCTCACCTGGATAGATCTGTTTGTGAGGAAGTTTTTAATGAAAGCTAAAGTATTACCATTTAATCCTGTCTTCATAAGGGCGTTGATGATAGTCGTTCTTGGTATTGAGTCATATGCCTTTTCAATATCTAAACATACTGTAATGAGTGATTCGTTTTTCAGGAATGCTTCGCATATACTTGTCACTAGGTTTATCAGGACATCGGTAGTTGAGTGGTATCGTCTGAATCCATATTGGTTAGGCGATAGCATGTTATTCGATTCAATAAACCACCTGAGCCTTTTGTTAATTATTTTTTCTAGGAGTTTACACATACAGTTTGTTAAAGCGATCGGTCTATAACTTCCAGGTGTATTTTTATTTTTGCCTGGTTTGGGTATAGGTATAACTATGGCCTTCCTCCAGTTATCTGGGAATACTTGGTCTATCCAAATGCAGTTGTAGATCTTTAGGAGATGATTGATGCCGATTGGAGGTAGTTCTTTTATTAGTTTGTTAGGTATATTATCGGGTCCAGGGGCGGAATTTTTTGTAGAGTGGAGGGTATTTGTTAGTTCTTCTAAGGTTATGATTGAATTTACGGTGGATTCGGAAGCGGAGTCTTCTGGATGTCTATTATCACTTATTAGGTTTGTGGGATGCGTCGAGGGTAAGTGTACTCTTGGATCGTAATTTTCATCATTTGAATTGTTTTGAAATGTATCTGCAAGGGTGTCAGCTATGTCCTGTGGGTTAATTATAACTTTATTGTCACTTAGATTGAAAAATTGAATTTCTGTATGGTACTCTATTCCATTAATATTTCTAATTTTTTTCCATAGAGTATTTGTTGGAGTACTATTTGTGATAGTTGATATATATGATTGCCAAGATTTCCTTTTACTTTCTTTTATTATCTTGCGGAATTTAGCTCGTAGTTTTTTGAAATTTTCTAAATTTTCTCTTGTTGGTTGTTTCTTTGCTTTGTTGAAGGCCCTATGGCTTTCTTTCATGGCTGCCTGGCATTGTTCGTTCCACCAAGGGGTGTTCCTTATTTTTGTACTTGTTGGCTTAATTGGACTGGAAGATTCCTGCACTGCTTTTATTATAGCTGTTTGCAGTAGTTCGATTTCATGATTGATGTTGATTGGATCAATTTCATTATTTGCAATTTCTTGAAGGGTATTTGTAATTATTGTTTTATATAAACACCAGTCTATTTTATTAATGTTCCACTTGTTAGTGGGTTTGTTTTGTAGCTGTGGGACATTGTCTAAGTAAGTAACTTTAATGGGAAAATGGTCGCTGTCATGGAGATCTTGCAGGGCTTCCCATTCTAGCGATTGCGTTAATTTGCTGCTACAAAGTGTTAGATCGATTGCAGTCATTTTGCCAGTGTTTGCCGTAAAATGCGTTGGACTACCTGAATTAAGAAGAGTGATATCTGGGTTTTCTAGTAGGTTCTCAAAAATCTTCCCGCGGCCATCTATTTTGTATGAACCCCAAAGGTAATGATGACTATTGAAGTCACCCATCAGTAAGAATGGTGTTGGTAGCTGACTTATAAGCGACTCTAGATCAGATGATATTAGGGTATGGCTATTCGGAAGGTACAGATTGCATATGTGTATCTTGCTAGGGAATTGTACTGTAACTGCAACTGCTTCTAGGTCTGTGTTCAACGGGATTTCGGTGGCGTTGAATTTTTCGGATACGGCGATGAGTACTCCCCCACTCGCGTGGTTATCACTATCTCTAATTTTGTTAAAGGTGCAGAACCCCTTGAGCCTCGGGTGGTGGTGTTTTTTGAGGTTCGTTTCTTGCAGGCAAATGATGACTGGGTTGTGTTGGTTTAGTAGAAGCTGTAGCTGTTCGTAGTGAGTGTAAAAACTATTTATGTTCCATTGTATTATCTGCTTCATTTTAATTAAGAGGAATCGCTCTCTATTTCTGATGCCCAGTTAGTGGTTGTTTTTGTCGAGGAGTTCTGAATTAATTTTTTGTACAATCTATGTAACCTGTTTTTCATGCTTCGTACTTTGAGTAAAGGGTGGATTCTTATTATCATTTCAGCTAAATCAAGGGTATTGGTTGTGTATATTTTTGCGATTTCTGATGGATCTGGTGCTGTAATTGAGTTTTCAAGGTAGCTTTTAAATGTAATTTAACACGTGATTATTATCTTGGTCTTCTATGTAATTTTTGGCTGGTTCTAACATATCATCAATTTTTTCTAACGAAAATGCAGGAGATGGAGGCCGTTTTGTTTTCTTAGAGGCTGGTTCTGGGATCCTATGAGGTTTTTTGGCTATTGGGTCTGGTGACTTAAATTCAAGGTCGCTTAATTTTACTGGTTTAGTGTTACTTTCTTCAGATGTTATAGATAGTGGTCTTTTGTTTCCTTTTTTGTCTGTAATCTGGTCTTCTATTTCTCTATCTTTAAGATCTGTTGTGTTGGAGGCCTCTTGCAATATTGCTTCTATGTGTTCAGGTGTATTTGGGTTCTCTATTTGTATTTCTTGAGACTGGTCATTGGTGGTGGAGGGTGGAAAGAATTGTGAGATAGGGTTTGTTTGTGAGCTAGTTTCATTTAGATTTTGGTTAAGATTATTGGGACATTGCTTCGCAATATGTCCCTCTTGATTGCATCTAAAGCATGTCTGTTTCTCCGAGGTAGCGAATATTCTGTAGGTGTTGTTTTCTAACGTAACTAGAAAGGAGCTTGGGATTTGTTTAGCATCTTCTGAGTCAACGTAGACTTGCCTCCTAAAACTTAATATATGCGACAAATCTGGGTCGGTGATTCCCGCTTTTAGTGGAGTTATTTTTGAATGCAGTTTGATATTATTTTTTTTTTAAATATATTCAATAACTGAATTTGGGATTATGGGTGCGATGTTTGATAAAATGATTCGTTGTGCCGGTAGTACCATTGGGCGGATTTCTATGTTTACGTTGTTGATTTGAACTGATTTGTGTTTAGAGGTTAAGTTTGTAATCGTTTCTTTGCAATCTAAATACATACAGATTCTTCCGTTGGAGATCCTGGAAAGATATTTTATAGCTTTGGGTCCTGTTATGTTACCGATTGCCCGAGCGTACTCCTTAATTGTGATACCATCAATTGATTGCAGAATGATAGCTTGGTCTTGGGTTGGTGTATACTCGTGTTTCGTTATGTTCGCATATGAAGTTTTGGTTCCAGTCATATTGAATTTTTGGGTACTTTGGCAATTTTCCGTTAGGTTAGATTGATTTTCGTCGATTAGGGAAGGATAACTTGGTCTGCTTATGTCACTATACGGGTTCAATTGTTTTGACATGGTGATACGTATGATGTACGTATACCTACGTCAAAATATTATGTAGTGGTGATTTAATCACCACTACAAGTTGACACTGTTTACGACACAGTACTCACTAACACAAGCACTTGTATGTACGGCACACGTAACGGTACGAGCAGGTAATAACACGTCCGATTGATTCAACTGTCGGAACGAGACTGTAATAACTCTTACTTTTATGCTTATTACTATTATTATTATCGTAATAACTCTTATTTTTATCCTTATTTCTGTTATTATTATCATTATAACTATTACTTTCAGCCATATTCCTATTTTTATTATGTAATAACTCTTATTTTTATCCTTCTTTCTATTATTATTATCGCAATAACTCTTATTTTTATCCTTATAACTATTATTATTATCGTAATAACGCCTATTTTTATCCTTATAACTATTATTATTATCGTAATAACTCTTACTTTTATCCTTAATCCTATTTTTATTATCGTAATATCTCTTATTCTTGTCCTTATTTCTATTATTATTATCGTAATAACTCCTATTTTTATCCTTATAACTATTATTATTATCGTAATAACTCCTACTTTTAACTTTATTACTATTATTATTATCGTAATAACTCCGATTTTTATCCTTATTTCTGCTATTATTATCACTATAACTATTACTTTCAGGCATATTCCTATTTTTATTATGTAATAACTCTTATTTTTATCCTTATTACTATTATTATTATCGTAATAACCCCTATTTTTATCGTTATAACTATTATTATTATCGTAATAACTCTTACTTTTATCCTTATTCCCATTTTTATTATCGTTATCTCTTATTCTTATCCTTATTTCTATTATTATTATCGTAATAACCCCTATTTTTATCGTTATAACTATTATTATTATCGTAATAACTCTTACTTTTATGCTTATTACTATTATTATTATCGTAATAACTCTTATTTTTATCCTTCTTTCTATTATTATTATCGCAATAACTCTTATTTTTATCCTTATAACTATTATTATTAACGTAATAACTCTTATTTTTATCCTTATAACTATTATTGTTATCGTAATAACTCCTATTTTTATCCTTATTACTATTATTATTATCGTAATAACTCTTATTTTTATCCTTATTTCTGTTCTTATTATCACTATAACTATTACTTTCAGCCATATTCCTATTTTTATTATGTAATAACTCTTGTTTTTATCCTTCTTTCTATTATTATTATCGCAATAACTCTTATTTTTATCCTTATAACTATTATTGTTATCGTAATAACTCCTATTTTTATCCTTATAACTACTATTATTATCGTAATAACTCTTACTTTTATCCCAATTCCTATTTTTATTATCGTAATATCTCTTATTCTTATCCTTATTTCTATTATTATTATCGTAATAACCCCTATTTTTATCGTTATAACTGTTATTATTATCGTAATAACTCTTACTTTTATGCTTATTACTATTATTATTATCGTAATAACTCTTATTTTTATCCTTATTACTATTATTATTATCGTAATAACTCTTATTTTTATCCTTATTTCTGTTATTATTATCATTATAACTATTACTTTCAGTCATATTCCTATTTTTATTATGTAATAACTCTTATTTTCATCCTTATTTCTGTTATTGTTATCGTAATAACTTTTATTTTTATCCTTATAACTATTATTATTATCGTAATAACTCCTATTTTTATCCTTATATCTATTATTATTATCGTAATAACTCCTATTTTTATCC
This sequence comes from Megachile willughbiella, assembly GCA_945859595.2. NCBI lineage: Eukaryota > Metazoa > Arthropoda > Insecta > Hymenoptera > Megachilidae > Megachile > Megachile willughbiella. The sequence continues at coordinate 31,005 of CAMAOD020000041.1, read as the reverse complement.
TTATAACTATTATTATTATCGTAATAACTCTTACTTTTATCCTTATTCCCATTTTTATTATCGTAATATCTCTTATTCTTATCCTTATTTCTATTATTATTATCGTAATAACTCCTATTTTCATCCTTATAACTATTATTATTATCGTAATAACACCTACTTTTAACCTTCTTACTATTATTATTATCGTAATAACTCTGATTTTTATCCTTATTTCTGCTATTATTATCAGTATAACTATTACTTTCAGGCATATTCCTATTTTTATTATGTAATAACTCTTATTTTTATCCTTATTTCTATTATTATTGTCATTATAACTATTACTTTCAGCCATATTCCTATTTTTATTATGTAATAACTCTTATTTTTATCCTTATTTCTGTTATTATTATCATTATAACTATTACTTTCAGCCACATTTCTATTTTTATTATGTAATAACTCTTATTTTCATCCTTATTTCTACTATTTTTGTCATTATAACTATTACTTTCTGCCATATTCCTATTTTTATTATGTAATAACTCTTATTTTTATCCTTATTTCCATTCTTATTAACGTAATAACTCTTATTTTTATCCTTATAACTATTATTATTATCGTAATAACTCCTATTTTTATCCTTATTACTATTATTATTATCGTAATAACTCTTATTTTTATCCTTATTTCTGTTCTTATTATCACTATAACTATTACTTTCAGCCATATTCCCATTTTTATTATGTAATAACTCTTGTTTTTATCCTTCTTTCTATTATTATTATCGCAATAACTCTTATTTTTATCCTTATAACTATTATTGTTATCGTAATAACTCCTATTTTTATCCTTATAACTACTATTATTATCGTAATAACTCTTACTTTTATCCCAATTCCTATTTTTATTATCGTAATATCTCTTATTCTTATCCTTATTTCTATTATTATTATCGTAATAACCCCTATTTTTATCGTTATAACTGTTATTATTATCGTAATAACTCTTACTTTTATGCTTATTACTATTATTATTATCGTAATAACTCTTATTTTTATCCTTATTTCTGTTATTATTATCATTATAGCTATTACTTTCAGTCACATTCCTATTTTTATTATGTAATAACTCTTACTTTCATCCTTATTTCTATTATTATTATCGTAATAACTCTTATTTTTATCCTTATAACTATTATTATTATCGTAATAACTCCTATTTTTATCCTTATAACTATTATTATTATCGTAATAACTCTTACTTTTATCCTTATTCCTATTTTTATTATCGTAATATCTCTTATTCTTATCCTTATTTCTATTATTATTATCGTAATAACTCCTATTTTCATCCTTATAACTATTATTATTATCGTAATAACACCTACTTTTAACCTTATTACTATTATTATTATCGTAATAACTCTGATTTTTATCCTTATTTCTGCTATTATTATCACTATAACTATTACTTTCAGGCATATTCCTATTTTTATTATGTAATAACTCTTATTTTTATCCTTATTTCTATTATTATTGTCATTATAACTATTACTTTCAGCCATATTCCTATTTTTATTATGTAATAACTCTTATTTTTATTCTTTTTTCTGTTATTATTATCATTATAACTATAACTTTCAGCCATATTCCTATTTTCATTATGTAATAACTCTTATTTTTATCCTTATTACTATTGTTATTATCGTAATAACTCTTATTTTTATCCTTATTACTATTATTATTATCGTAATAACTCTGATTTTTGTCCTTATTTCTATTATTATTATCATTATAACCATTACTTTCAGCCATATTCCTATTTTTATTATGTAATAACTCTTATTTTTATCCTTATTACTATTTTTATTATCGTAATATCTCTTATTCTTATCCTTATTTCTATTATTATTATCGTAATAACCCCAATTTTTATCCTTATAACTATTATTATTATCGTAATAACACTTATTTTTGTCCTTATTTCTGTTATTATTATCATTATAACTATTACTTTCAGCCATATTCCTATTTTTATTATGTAATAACTCTTATTCTCATCCTTATTTCTATTATTGTTATCGTAATAACTTTTATTTTTATCCTTGTAACTATTATTATTATCGTAAAGCTCTTATTTTTGTCCTTATTCCTATTTTATCATCGTATTAACTCTTACTTTTATCCTTATTACTATTATTATTATCGTAATAACTCTTATTTTTATCCTTATTACTATTATTATTATCGTATTAACTCTTATTTTTGTCCTTATTCCTATTTTATCATCGTATTAACTCTTAATTTTATCCTTATTACTATTATTATTATCGTAATAACTCTTATTATTCTCCTTATTACTATTATTATTATCGTAATAACTCCTATTTTTATCCTTATAACTATTATTATTATCGTAATAACTCTTACTTTTATGCTTATTACTATTATTATTATCGTAATAACTCTTATTTTTATCCTTATAACTATTATTGTTATCGTAATAACTCCTATTTTTATCCTTATTACTATTATTATTATCGTAATAACTCTTATTTTTATCCTTATTTCTGTTCTTATTATCACTATAACTATTACTTTCAGCCATATTCCTATTTTTATTATGTAATAACTCTTGTTTTTATCCTTCTTTCTATTATTATTATCGCAATAACTCTTATTTTTATCCTTATAACTATTATTGTTATCGTAATAACTCCTATTTTTATCCTTATAACTACTATTATTATCGTAATAACTCTTACTTTTATCCCAATTCCTATTTTTATTATCGTAATATCTCTTATTCTTATCCTTATTTCTATTATTACTATCGTAATAACCCCTATTTTTATCGTTATAACTGTTATTATTATCGTAATAACTCTTACTTTTATGCTTATTACTATTATTATTATCGTAATAACTCTTATTTTTATCCTTATTACTATTATTATTATCGTAATAACTCTTATTTTTATCCTTATTTCTGTTATTATTATCATTATAACTATTACTTTCAGTCATATTCCTATTTTTATTATGTAATAACTCTTATTTTCATCCTTATTTCTGTTATTGTTATCGTAATAACTTTTATTTTTATCCTTATAACTATTATTATTATCGTAATAACTCCTATTTTTATCCTTATATCTATTATTATTATCGTAATAACTCCTATTTTTATCCTTATAACTATTATTATTATCGTAATAACTCTTACTTTTATCCTTATTCCCATTTTTATTATCGTAATATCTCTTATTCTTATCCTTATTTCTATTATTATTATCGTAATAACTCCTATTTTCATCCTTATAACTATTATTATTATCGTAATAACACCTACTTTTAACCTTCTTACTATTATTATTATCGTAATAACTCTGATTTTTATCCTTATTTCTGCTATTATTATCACTATAACTATTACTTTCAGGCATATTCCTATTTTTATTATGTAATAACTCTTATTTTTATCCTTATTTCTATTATTATTGTCATTATAACTATTACTTTCAGCCATATTCCTATTTTTATTATGTAATAACTCTTATTTTTATCCTTATTTCTGTTATTATTATCATTATAACTATTACTTTCAGCCACATTTCTATTTTTATTATGTAATAACTCTTATTTTCATCCTTATTTCTACTATTTTTGTCATTATAACTATTACTTTCTGCCATATTCCTATTTTTATTATGTAATAACTCTTATTTTTATCCTTATTTCCATTCTTATTAACGTAATAACTCTTATTTTTATCCTTATAACTATTATTATTATCGTAATAACTCCTATTTTTATCCTTATTACTATTATTATTATCGTAATAACTCTTATTTTTATCCTTATTTCTGTTCTTATTATCACTATAACTATTACTTTCAGCCATATTCCTATTTTTATTATGTAATAACTCTTGTTTTTATCCTTCTTTCTATTATTATTATCGCAATAACTCTTATTTTTATCCTTATAACTATTATTGTTATCGTAATAACTCCTATTTTTATCCTTATAACTACTATTATTATCGTAATAACTCTTACTTTTATCCCAATTCCTATTTTTATTATCGTAATATCTCTTATTCTTATCCTTATTTCTATTATTATTATCGTAATAACCCCTATTTTTATCGTTATAACTGTTATTATTATCGTAATAACTCTTACTTTTATGCTTATTACTATTATTATTATCGTAATAACTCTTATTTTTATCCTTATTTCTGTTATTATTATCATTATAGCTATTACTTTCAGTCACATTCCTATTTTTATTATGTAATAACTCTTACTTTCATCCTTATTTCTATTATTATTATCGTAATAACTCTTATTTTTATCCTTATAACTATTATTATTATCGTAATAACTCCTATTTTTATCCTTATAACTATTATTATTATCGTAATAACTCTTACTTTTATCCTTATTCCTATTTTTATTATCGTAATATCTCTTATTCTTATCCTTATTTCTATTATTATTATCGTAATAACTCCTATTTTCATCCTTATAACTATTATTATTATCGTAATAACACCTACTTTTAACCTTATTACTATTATTATTATCGTAATAACTCTGATTTTTATCCTTATTTCTGCTATTATTATCACTATAACTATTACTTTCAGGCATATTCCTATTTTTATTATGTAATAACTCTTATTTTTATCCTTATTTCTATTATAATTGTCATTATAACTATTACTTTCAGCCATATTCCTATTTTTATTATGTAATAACTCTTATTTTTATTCTTATTTCTGTTATTATTATCATTATAACTATAACTTTCAGCCATATTCCTATTTTCATTATGTAATAACTCTTATTTTTATCCTTATTACTATTGTTATTATCGTAATAACTCTTATTTTTATCCTTATTACTATTATTATTATCGTAATAACTCTGATTTTTGTCCTTATTTCTATTATTATTATCATTATAACCATTACTTTCAGCCATATTCCTATTTTTATTATGTAATAACTCTTATTTTTATCCTTATTACTATTTTTATTATCGTAATATCTCTTATTCTTATCCTTATTTCTATTATTATTATCGTAATAACCCCAATTTTTATCCTTATAACTATTATTATTATCGTAATAACACTTATTTTTGTCCTTATTTCTGTTATTATTATCATTATAACTATTACTTTCAGCCATATTCCTATTTTTATTATGTAATAACTCTTATTCTCATCCTTATTTCTATTATTGTTATCGTAATAACTTTTATTTTTATCCTTGTAACTATTATTATTATCGTAAAGCTCTTATTTTTGTCCTTATTCCTATTTTATCATCGTATTAACTCTTACTTTTATCCTTATTACTATTATTATTATCGTAATAACTCTTATTTTTATCCTTATTACTATTATTATTATCGTATTAACTCTTATTTTTGTCCTTATTCCTATTTTATCATCGTATTAACTCTTAATTTTATCCTTATTACTATTATTATTATCGTAATAACTCTTATTTTTCTCCTTATTACTATTATTATTATCGTAATAACTCCTATTTTTATCCTTATAACTATTATTATTATCGTAATAACTCTTACTTTTATGCTTATTACTATTATTATTATCGTAATAACTCTTATTTTTATCCTTATTTCTGTTATTATTATCATTATAACTATTACTTTCAGCCATATTCCTATTTTTATTATGTAATAACTCTTATTTTTATCCTTCTTTCTATTATTATTATCGCAATAACTCTTATTTTTATCCTTATAACTATTATTATTATCGTAATAACGCCTATTTTTATCCTTATAACTATTATTATTATCGTAATAACTCTTACTTTTATCCTTAATCCTATTTTTATTATCGTAATATCTCTTATTCTTGTCCTTATTTCTATTATTATTATCGTAATAACTCCTATTTTTATCCTTATAACTATTATTATTATCGTAATAACTCCTACTTTTAACTTTATTACTATTATTATTATCGTAATAACTCCGATTTTTATCCTTATTTCTGCTATTATTATCACTATAACTATTACTTTCAGGCATATTCCTATTTTTATTATGTAATAACTCTTATTTTTATCCTTATTACTATTATTATTATCGTAATAACTCTTATTTTTATCCTTATTTCTGTTATTATTATCATTATAACTATTACTTTCAGTCATATTCCTATTTTTATTATGTAATAACTCTTATTTTCATCCTTATTTCTGTTATTGTTATCGTAATAACTTTTATTTTTATCCTTATAACTATTATTATTATCGTAATAACTCCTATTTTTATCCTTATATCTATTATTATTATCGTAATAACTCCTATTTTTATCCTTATAACTATTATTATTATCGTAATAACTCTTACTTTTATCCTTATTCCCATTTTTATTATCGTTATCTCTTATTCTTATCCTTATTTCTATTATTATTATCGTAATAACCCCTATTTATGCTTATTACTACTATTATTATCATAATAACTCTTATTTTTATCCTTATTTCTGTTTTTATTATCATTATAACTATTACTTTCAGCCACATTTCTATTTTTATTATGTAATAACTCTTATTTTCATCCTTATTTCTATTATTATTGTCATTATAACTATTACTTTCAGCCATATTCCTATTTTTATTATGTAATAACTCTTATTTTTATCCTTATAACTATTATTATTATCGTAATAACTCCTATTTTTATCCTTATAACTATTATTATTATCGTAATAACTCTTACTTTTATCCTTATTCCTAATTTTATTATCGTAATATATCATATTTTTATCCTTATAACTATTATTGTTATCGTAATAACTCCTATTTTTATCCTTATAACTACTATTATTATCGTAATAACTCTTACTTTTATCCCAATTCCTATTTTTATTATCGTAATATCTCTTATTCTTATCCTTATTTCTATTATTATTATCGTAATAACCCCTATTTTTATCGTTATAACTGTTATTATTATCGTAATAACTCTTACTTTTATGCTTATTACTATTATTATTATCGTAATAACTCTTATTTTTATCCTTATTTCTGTTATTATTATCATTATAACTATTACTTTCAGTCACATTCCTATTTTTATTATGTAATAACTCTTATTTTCATCCTTATTTCTGTTATTGTTATCGTAATAACTTTTATTTTTATCCTTATAACTATTATTATTATCGTAATAACTCTTACTTTTATCCTTATTCCCATTTTTATTATCGTTATCTCTTATTCTTATCCTTATTTCTATTATTATTATCGTAATAACCCCTATTTTTATCGTTATAACTATTATTATTATCGTAATAACTCTTACTTTTATGCTTATTACTATTATTATTATCGTAATAACTCTTATTTTTATCCTTATTTCTGTTATTATTATCATTATAACTATTACTTTCAGTCATATTCCTATTTTTATTATGTAATAACTCTTATTTTCATCCTTATTTCTGTTATTGTTATCGTAATAACTTTTATTTTTATCCTTATAACTATTATTATTATCGTAATAACTCCTATTTTTATCCTTATATCTATTATTATTATCGTAATAACTCCTATTTTTATCCTTATAACTATTATTATTATCGTAATAACTCTTACTTTTATACTTATTCCCATTTTTATTATCGTTATCTCTTATTCTTATCCTTATTTCTATTATTATTATCGTAATAACCCCTATTTTTATCGTTATATCTATTATTATTATCGTAATAACTCTTACTTTTATGCTTATTACTACTATTATTATCATAATAACTCTTATTTTTATCCTTATTTCTGTTATTATTATCATTATAACTATTACTTTCAGCCACATTTCTATTTTTATTATGTAATAACTCTTATTTTCATCCTTATTTCTATTATTATTGTCATTATAACTATTACTTTCAGCCATATTCCTATTTTTATTATGTAATAACTCTTATTTTTATCCTTATAACTATTATTATTATCGTAATAACTCCTATTTTTATCCTTATAACTATTATTATTATCGTAATAACTCTTACTTTTATCCTTATTCCTAATTTTATTATCGTAATATATCATATTTTTATCCTTATAACTATTATTGTTATCGTAATAACTCCTATTTTTATCCTTATAACTACTATTATTATCGTAATAACTCTTACTTTTATCCCAATTCCTATTTTTATTATCGTAATATCTCTTATTCTTATCCTTATTTCTATTATTATTATCGTAATAACCCCTATTTTTATCGTTATAACTGTTATTATTATCGTAATAACTCTTACTTTTATGCTTATTACTATTATTATTATCGTAATAACTCTTATTTTTATCCTTATTTCTGTTATTATTATCATTATAACTGTTACTTTCAGTCACATTCCTATTTTTATTATGTAATAACTCTTATTTTCATCCTTATTTCTGTTATTGTTATCGTAATAACTTTTATTTTTATCCTTATAACTATTATTATTATCGTAATAACTCTTACTTTTATCCTTATTCCCATTTTTATTATCGTTATCTCTTATTCTTATCCTTATTTCTATTATTATTATCGTAATAACCCCTATTTTTATCGTTATAACTATTATTATTATCGTAATAACTCTTACTTTTATGCTTATTACTATTATTATTATCGTAATAACTCTTATTTTTATCCTTATTTCTGTTATTATTATCATTATAGCTATTACTTTCAGTCACATTCCTATTTTTATTATGTAATAACTCTTATTTTCATCCTTATTTCTATTATTATTATCGTAATAACTCTTATTTTTATCCTTATAACTATTATTATTATCGTAATAACTCCTATTTTTATCCTTATAACTATTATTATTATCGTAATAACTCTTACTTTTATCCTTATTCCTATTTTTATTATCGTAATATCTCTTATTCTTATCCTTATTTCTATTATTATTATCGTAATAACTCCTATTTTCATCCTTATAACTATTATTATTATCGTAATAACACCTACTTTTAACCTTCTTACTATTATTATTATCGTAATAACTCCGATTTTTATCCTTATTTCTGCTATTATTATCACTATAACTATTACTTTCAGGCATATTCCTATTTTTATTATGTCTTAACTCTTATTTTTATCCTTATTTCTATTATTATTGTCATTATAACTATTACTTTCAGCCATATTCCTATTTTTATTATGTAATAACTCTTATTTTTATCCTTATTTCTGTTATTATTATCATTATAACTATTACTTTCAGCCACATTTCTATTTTTATTATGTAATAACTCTTATTTTCATCCTTATTTCTACTATTTTTGTCATTATAACTATTACTTTCTGCCATATTCCTATTTTTATTATGTAATAACTCTTATTTTTATCCTTATTTCCATTCTTATTAACGTAATAACTCTTATTTTTATCCTTATAACTATTATTATTATCGTAATAACTCCTATTTTTATCCTTATTACTATTATTATTATCGTAATAACTCTTATTTTTATCCTTATTTCTGTTCTTATTATCACTATAACTATTACTTTCAGCCATATTCCTAATTTTATTATGTAATAACTCTTGTTTTTATCCTTCTTTCTATTATTATTATCGCAATAACTCTTATTTTTATCCTTAGTTCTGTTATTATTATCATTATAACTATTACTTGCAGCCACATTCCTATTTTTATTATGTAATAACTCTTATTTTTATCCTTATTTCTATTATTGTTATCGTAATAACTCTTATTTTTATCCTTATAACTATTATTATTATCGTATTAACTCTTATTTTTGTCCTTATTCCTATTTTATCATCGTATTAACTCTTAATTTTATCCTTATTACTATTATTATTATCGTAATAACTCTTATTTTTATCCTTATTACTATTATTATTATCGTAATAACTCTTATTTTTGTCCTTATTTCTATTATTATTATCATTATAACCATCACTTTCAGCCACATTCCTATTTTTATTATGTAATACTCTTATTTTCATCCTTATTTCTATTATTGTTATCGTAATAACTTTTATTTTTATCCTTATAACTATTATTATTATCGTAAAGCTCTTATTTTTGTCCTTATTCCTATTTTATCATCGTATTAACTCTTACTTTTATCCTTATTACTATTATTATTATCGTAATAACTCTTATTTCTATCCTTATTACTATTATTATTATGTAATAACTCTTATTTTCATCCTTATTTCTATTATTATTGTCATTATAACTATTACTTTCAGCCATATTCCTATTTTAATTAGGTAATAACTCTTATTTTTATCCTTATTTCTATTATTGTTATCGTAATAACTCTTATTTTTATCCTTATTTCTGTTATTAATATCATTATAACTATTACTTTCAGCCACATTCCTATTTTTATTATGTAATACTCTTATTTTCATCCATATTTCTATTATTGTTATCGTAATAACTTTTATTTTTATCCTTATTACTATTATTATAATCGTAATAACTCTTATTTTTGTCCTTATTCCTATTTTATCATCGTATTAACTCTTAATTTTATCCTTATTACTATTATTATTATCGTAATAACTCTTATTTTTATCCTTATAACTATTATTATTATCGTAATAACTCCTATTTTTATCCTTATAACTATTATTATTATCGTAATAACTCTTACTTTTATCCTTATTCCTAATTTTATTATCGTAATATATCATATTCTTATCCTTATTTCTATTATTATAATCGTAATAACCCCTATTTTTATCCTTATTACTATTATTATTATCGTAATAACTCTGATTTTTGTCCTTATTTCTATTATTATTATCATTATAACCATTACTTTCAGGCATATTCCTATTTTTATTATGTAATAACTCTTATTTTTATCCTTATAACTATTATTATTATCGTAATAACTCTTATTTTTATCCTTATTTCTGTTATTATTATCATTATAACTATTACTTTCAGCCATATTCCTATTTTTATTATGTAATAACTCTTATTTTTATCCTTCTTTCTATTATTATTATCGCAATAACTCTTATTTTTATCCTTATAACTATTATTATTATCGTAATAACGCCTATTTTTATCCTTATAACTATTATTATTATCGTAATAACTCTTACTTTTATCCTTAATCCTATTTTTATTATCGTAATATCTCTTATTCTTGTCCTTATTTCTATTATTATTATCGTAATAACTCCTATTTTTATCCTTATAACTATTATTATTATCGTAATAACTCCTACTTTTAACTTTATTACTATTATTATTATCGTAATAACTCCGATTTTTATCCTTATTTCTGCTATTATTATCACTATAACTATTACTTTCAGGCATATTCCTATTTTTATTATGTAATAACTCTTATTTTTATCCTTATTACTATTATTATTATCGTAATAACTCTTATTTTTATCCTTATTTCTGTTACTATTATCATTATAACTATTACTTTCAGTCATATTCCTATTTTTATTATGTAATAACTCTTATTTTCATCCTTATTTCTGTTATTGTTATCGTAATAACTTTTATTTTTATCCTTATAACTATTATTATTATCGTAATAACTCTTACTTTTATCCTTATTCCCATTTTTATTATCGTTATCTCTTATTCTTATCCTTATTTCTATTATTATTATCGTAATAACCCCTATTTTTATCGTTATAACTATTATTATTATCGTAATAACTCTTACTTTTATGCTTATTACTACTATTATTATCATAATAACTCTTATTTTTATCCTTATTTCTGTTATTATTATCATTATAACTATTACTTTCAGCCACATTTCTATTTTTATTATGTAATAACTCTTATTTTCATCCTTATTTCTATTATTATTGTCATTATAACTATTACTTTCAGCCATATTCCTATTTTTATTATGTAATAACTCTTATTTTTATCCTTCTTTCTATTATTATTATCGCAATAACTCTTATTTTTATCCTTATAACTATTATTATTATCGTAATAACGCCTATTTTTATCCTTATAACTATTATTATTATCGTAATAACTCTTACTTTTATCCTTAATCCTATTTTTATTATCGTAATATCTCTTATTCTTGTCCTTATTTCTATTATTATTATCGTAATAACTCCTATTTTTATCCTTATAACTATTATTATTATCGTAATAACTCTTACTTTTATCCTTATTCCTAATTTTATTATCGTAATATATCATATTTTTATCCTTATAACTATTATTGTTATCGTAATAACTCCTATTTTTATCCTTATAACTACTATTATTATCGTAATAACTCTTACTTTTATCCCAATTCCTATTTTTATTATCGTAATATCTCTTATTCTTATCCTTATTTCTATTATTATTATCGTAATAACCCCTATTTTTATCGTTATAACTGTTATTATTATCGTAATAACTCTTACTTTTATGCTTATTACTATTATTATTATCGTAATAACTCTTATTTTTATCCTTATTTCTGTTATTATTATCATTATAACTATTACTTTCAGTCACATTCCTATTTTTATTATGTAATAACTCTTATTTTCATCCTTATTTCTGTTATTGTTATCGTAATAACTTTTATTTTTATCCTTATAACTATTATTATTATCGTAATATCTCTTACTTTTATCCTTATTCCCATTTTTATTATCGTAATATCTCTTATGCTTATCCTTATTTCTATTATTATTATCGTAATAACTCCTATTTTCATCCTTATAACTATTATTATTATCATAATAACTCTGATTTTTGTCCTTATTTCTATTATTATTATCATTATAACCATTACTTTCAGGCATATTCCTATTTTTATTATGTAATAACACTTATTTTTATCCTTATTTCCATTCTTATTAACGTAATAACTCTTATTTTTATCCTTATAACTATTATTATTATCGTAATAACTCCTATTTTTATCCTTATAACTATTATTATTATCGTAATAACTCTTACTTTTATCCTTATTCCTAATTTTATTATCGTAATATATCATATTCTTATCCTTATTTCTATTATTATTATCGTAATAACCCCTATTTTTATCCTTATTACTATTATTATTATCGTAATAACTCCTATTTTTATCCTTATAACTATTATTATTATCGTAATAACTCTTAGTTTTATGCTTATTACTATTATTATTATCGTAATAACCCCTATTTTTATCGTTATAACTATTATTATTATCGTAATAACTCTTACAAGGGACCATCCCGAGTTGATAATTTCCGATTTTGATGAAACTTATGTATAATATAGTTCTCGAAAAAATATTCGACACGTATTTTTTTTTAGCTGCCGACATTCATGTTAAGGGGGTGAAAATAGCCCCCAAAGTGGAGGGTGTGAATCATATTTTGTTGAATATCTCGAAAACCAGAAGAGCTAGAGCAATTGTTTAAATTGCAAGATTTCGTGTTTTTTAATGAGGAATCCATCTATGAAAATAGATTGCAAAAATTCGTATTTGTGTAAACAATATATTAAAAAATGACACTTTTTTGTTAATTTTTCTGCTCAAAAGTTGCTGTATCTTCCTGTAATTGTCGATGTGAAAAAGTATACTAGTAGGTACAAAATACGGATAAAATGGAATTTTCATTTTTACATTGTAAATGTAGTTAACGTAGTTGTATTTTTATCGAAATTTGGCGGAACGCAGTCCTCAAATGCATATAGTCCAACGGATAAGTAACTTCTACGTCTTCTGCAATGGAAAAGTATTATCAGTGGAGCTAATGAGACACTTTTTATGCATTTGCCATAATGTTCAATCATTACCCCAAGAGCTTTAACGAATCAGCGCCTTACCTGGAGTTGCTCTCTTTTCTGGGAATGTACAATAAAGGAAAACCGAAATTTTTTTCTTTGCAGTTAATACTACACAGATTAACAGTAACGCCAGATTTTTTCAGTGTACACATATTTTTATAAACGTGGAACGCCTTGGTTTCAGTTGTCAAAAATTTGAAACAATTTGGGCGCAGGAGCCCCCCTCAATAAGGCAGCCTTGCAATCGCGAGGAAAAGTGAACGGTCTCCGCCGCGCCGGTTGATTCTTATACTTGCAACATTAATTTTGACCCCACCCGAAACAAATTTGTTAGCTTCACAAAAATACAGGCACCAATAAGGATGTAGAAGATTTCTACATGCTTAATTATATGCATTTGAGGACTGCGTTCCGCCAAATTTCGGTAAAAATACAACTACGTTAACTACATTTACAATGTAAAAATGAAAATTCCATTTTATCCGTATTTTGTACCTACTAGTATACTTTTTCACATCGACAATTACAGGAAGATACAGCAACTTTTGAGCAGAAAAATTAACAAAAAAGTGTCATTTTTTAATATATTGTTTAAACAAATACGAATTTTTGCAATCTATTTTCATAGTTGGATTCCTCATAAAAAAACACGAAATCTTGCAATTTAAACAATTGCTCTAGCTCTTCTGGTTTTCGAGATATTCAACAAAATATGATTCACACCTTCCACTTTGGGGGCTATTTTCACCCCCTTAACATGAATGTCGGCAGCTAAAAAAAAATACGTGTCGAATATTTTTTCGAGAACTATATTATACATAAGTTTCATTAAAATCGGAAATTATCAACTCGGGATGGTCCCTTGTTAGTTTTATGCTTATTACTATTATTATTATCGTAATAACTCTTATTTTTATCCTTATTTCTGTTATTATTATCATTATAACTATTACTTTCAGCCATATTCCTATTTTTATTATGTAATAACACTTATTTTTATCCTTATTTCCATTCTTATTAACGTAATAACTTTTATTTTTATCCTTATAACTATTATTATTATCGTAAAGCTCTTATTTTTGTCCTTATTCCTATTTTATCATCGTATTAACTCTTACTTTTATCCTTATTACTATTATTATTATCGTAATAACTCTTATTTTTATCCTTATTACTATTATTATTATGTAATAACTCTTATTTTCATCCTTATTTCTATTATTATTATCATTATAACTATTACTTTCAGCCACATTTCTATTTTTATTATGTAATAGCTCTTATTTTCATCCTTATTTCTATTATTATTGTCATTATAACTATTACTTTCAGCCATATTCCTATTTTTATTATGTAATAACTCTTATTTTTATCCTTATTTCCATTCTTATTAACGTAATAACTCTTATTTTTATCCTTATAACTATTATTATTATCGTAATAACTCCTATTTTTATCCTTATAACTATTATTATTATCGTAATAACTCTTACTTTTATCCTTATTCCTAATTTTATTATCGTAATATATCATATTCTTATCCTTATTTCTATTATTATTATCGTAATAACCCCTATTTTTATCCTTATTACTATTATTATTATCGTAATAACTCCTATTTTTATCCTTATAACTATTATTATTATCGTAATAACTCTTAGTTTTATGCTTATTACTATTATTATTATCGTAATAACTCTTATTTTTAGCCTTATTTCTGTTATTATTATCATTATAACTATTACTTTCAGCCATATTCCTATTTTTATTATGTAATAACTCTTATTTTTATCCTTCTTTCTATTATTATTATCGCAATAACTCTTATTTTTATCCTTATAACTATTATTGTTATCGTAATAACTCCTATTTTTATCCTTATAACTACTATTATTATCGTAATAACTCTTACTTTTATCCCAATTCCTATTTTTATTATCGTAATATCTCTTATTCTTATCCTTATTTCTATTATTATTATCGTAATAACCCCTATTTTTATCGTTATAACTGCTATTATTATCGTAATAACTCTTACTTTTATGCTTATTACTATTATTATTATCGTAATAACTCTTATTTTTATCCTTATTTCTGTTATTATTATCATTATAGCTATTACTTTCAGTCACATTCCTATTTATATTATGTAATAACTCTTATTTTCATCCTTATTTCTATTATTATTATCGTAATAACTCTTATTTTTATCCTTATAACTATTATTATTATCGTAATAACTCCTATTTTTATCCTTATAACTATTATTATTATCGTAATAACTCTTACTTTTATCCTTATTCCTATTTTTATTATCGTAATATCTCTTATTCGTATCCTTATTTCTATTATTATTATCGCAATAACTCCTATTTTCATCCTTATAACTATTATTATTATCGTAATAACTCCTACTTTTAACCTTATTACTATTATTATTATCGTAATAACTCTGATTTTTATCCTTCTTTCTATTATTATTATCGCAATAACTCTTATTTTTATCGTTATAACTATTATTATTATCGTAATAACTCTTATTTTTATCCTTATTTCTGTTATTAATATCATTATAACTATTACTTTCAGCCACATTCCTATTTTTATTATGTAATACTCTTATTTTCATCCTTATTTCTATTATTGTTATCGTAATAACTTTTATTTTTATCCTTATTACTATTATTATAATCGTAATAACTCTTATTTTTGTCCCTATCCCTATTTTATCATCGTATTAACTCTTACTTTTATCCTTATTACTATTATTATTATCGTAATAACCCCTATTTTTATCGTTATAACTGTTATTATTATCGTAATAACTCTTACTTTTATGCTTATTACTATTATTATTATCGTAATAACTCTTATTTTTATCCTTATTTCTGTTATTATTATCATTATAGCTATTACTTTCAGTCACATTCCTATTTATATTATGTAATAACTCTTATTTTCATCCTTATTTCTATTATTATTATCGTAATAACTCTTATTTTTATCCTTATTACTATTATTATTATCGTAATAACTCTGATTTTTGTCCTTATTTCTATTATTATTATCATTATAACCATTACTTTCAGGCATATTCCTATTTTTATTATGTAATAACACTTATTTTTATCCTTATTACTATTATTATTATCGTAATAACTCCTATTTTTATCCTTATAACTATTATTATTATCGTAATAACTCTTACTTTTATCCTTATTCCTATTTTTATTATCGTAATATCTCTTATTCTTATCCTTATTTCTATTATTATTATCGTAATAACCCCTATTTTTATCCTTATTACTATTATTATTATCATAATAACTCTGATTTTTGTCCTTATTTCTATTATTATTATCATTATAACCATTACTTTCAGGCATATTCCTATTTTTATTATGTAATAACACTTATTTTTATCCTTATTACTATTATTATTATCGTAATAACTCCTATTTTTATCCTTATAACTATTATTATTATCGTAATAACTCTTACTTTTATCCTTATTCCTATTTTTATTATCGTAATATCTCTTATTCTTATCCTTATTTCTATTATTATTATCGTAATAACCCCTATTTTTATCGTTATAACTATTATTATTATCGTAATAATTCTTACTTTTATGCTTATTACTATTATTATTATCGTAATAACCCCTATTTTTATCGTTATAACTATTATTATTATCGTAATAACTCTTACTTTTATGCTTATTCCTAATTTTATTATCGTAATATATCATATTCTTATCCTTATTTCTATTATTATTATCGTTATAACCCCTATTTTTATCCTTATTACTATTATTATTATCGTAATAACTCTGATTTTTGTCCTTATTTCTATTATTATTATCATTATAACCATTACTTTCAGGCATATTCCTATTTTTATTATGTAATAACTCTTATTTTTATCCTTATTACTATTATTATTATCGTAATAACTCCTATTTTTATCCTTATAACTATTATTATTATCGTAATAACTCTTACTTTTATGCTTATTACTATTATTATTATCGTAATAACTCTTATTTTTATCCTTATTTCTGTTATTATTATCATTATAACTATTACTTTCAGCCATATTCCTATTTTTATTATGTAATAACTCTTATTTTTATCCTTCTTTCTATTATTATTATCGCAATAACTCTTATTTTTATCCTTATAACTATTATTATTATCGTAATAACGCCTATTTTTATCCTTATAACTATTATTATTATCGTAATAACTCTTACTTTTATCCTTAATCCTATTTTTATTATCGTAATATCTCTTATTCTTGTCCTTATTTCTATTATTATTATCGTAATAACTCCTATTTTTATCCTTATAACTATTATTATTATCGTAATAACTCCTACTTTTAACTTTATTACTATTATTATTATCGTAATAACTCCGATTTTTATCCTTATTTCTGCTATTATTATCACTATAACTATTACTTTCAGGCATATTCCTATTTTTATTATGTAATAACTCTTATTTTTATCCTTATTACTATTATTATTATCGTAATAACTCTTATTTTTATCCTTATTTCTGTTATTATTATCATTATAACTATTACTTTCAGTCATATTCCTATTTTTATTATGTAATAACTCTTATTTTCATCCTTATTTCTGTTATTGTTATCGTAATAACTTTTATTTTTATCCTTATAACTATTATTATTATCGTAATAACTCTTATTTTTATCCTTATTTCTGCTATTATTATCACTATAACTATTACTTTCAGGCATATTCCTATTTTTATTATGTAATAACTCTTATTTTTATCCTTATTTCTGTTATTGTTATCGTAATAACTTTTATTTTTATCCTTATAACTATTATTATTATCGTAATATCTCTTACTTTTATCCTTATTCCCATTTTTATTATCGTAATATCTCTTATTCTTATCCTTATTTCTATTATTATTACCGTAATAACTCCTATTTTCATCCTTATAACTATTATTATTATCATAATAACTCTGATTTTTGTCCTTATTTCTATTATTATTATCATTATAACCATTACTTTCAGGCATATTCCTATTTTTATTATGTAATAACACTTATTTTTATCCTTATTTCCATTCTTATTAACGTAATAACTCTTATTTTTATCCTTATAACTATTATTATTATCGTAATAACTCCTATTTTTATCCTTATAACTATTATTATTATCGTAATAACTCTTACTTTTATCCTTATTCCTAATTTTATTATCGTAATATATCATATTCTTATCCTTATTTCTATTATTATTATCGTAATAACCCCTATTTTTATCCTTATTACTATTATTATTATCGTAATAACTCCTATTTTTATCCTTAGAACTATTATTATTATCGTAATAACTCTTAGTTTTATGCTTATTACTATTATTATTATCGTAATAACCCCTATTTTTATCGTTATAACTATTATTATTATCGTAATAACTCTTAGTTTTATGCTTATTACTATTATTATTATCGTATAACTCTTATTTTTATCCTTATTTCTGTTATTATTATCATTATAACTATTACTTTCAGCCATATTCCTATTTTTATTATGTAATAATACTTATTTTTATCCTTATTTCCATTCTTATTAACGTAATAACTTTTATTTTTATCCTTATAACTATTATTATTATCGTAAAGCTCTTATTTTTGTCCTTATTCCTATTTTATCATCGTATTAACTCTTACTTTTATCCTTATTACTATTATTATTATCGTAATAACTCTTATTTTTATCCTTATTACTATTATTATTATGTAATAACTCTTATTTTCATCCTTATTTCTATTATTATTATCATTATAACTATTACTTTCAGCCACATTTCTATTTTTATTATGTAATAACTCTTATTTTCATCCTTATTTCTATTATTATTGTCATTATAACTATTACTTTCAGCCATATTCCTATTTTTATTATGTAATAACTCTTATTTTTATCCTTATTACTATTTTTATTATGTAATAACTCTTATTCTCATCCTTATTTCTATTATTATTATCGTAATAACTCTTATTTTTATCCTTATAACTATAATTATTATCGTAATAACTCCTATTTTGGTCCTTATTCCCATTTTATCATCGTATTAACTCTTAATTTTATCCTTATTACTATTATTATTATCGTAATAACTCTTATTTTTATCCTTATTACTATTATTATTATCGTAATAACTCTGATTTTTGTCCTTATTTCTATTATTATTATCATTATAACCATTACTTTCAGGCATATTCCTATTTTTATTATGTAATAACACTTATTTTTATCCTTATTACTATTATTATTATCGTAATAACTCCTATTTTTATCCTTATAACTATTATTATTATCGTAATAACTCTTACTTTTATCCTTATTCCTATTTTTATTATCGTAATATCTCTTATTCTTATCCTTATTTCTATTATTATTATCGTAATAACCCCTATTTTTATCCTTATTACTATTATTATTATCATAATAACTCTGATTTTTGTCCTTATTTCTATTATTATTATCATTATAACCATTACTTTCAGGCATATTCCTATTTTTATTATGTAATAACACTTATTTTTATCCTTATTACTATTATTATTATCGTAATAACTCCTATTTTTATCCTTATAACTATTATTATTATCGTAATAACTCTTACTTTTATCCTTATTCCTATTTTTATTATCGTAATATCTCTTATTCTTATCCTTATTTCTATTATTATTATCGTAATAACCCCTATTTTTATCGTTATAACTATTATTATTATCGTAATAATTCTTACTTTTATGCTTATTACTATTATTATTATCGTAATAACCCCTATTTTTATCGTTATAACTATTATTATTATCGTAATAACTCTTACTTTTATGCTTATTCCTAATTTTATTATCGTAATATATCATATTCTTATCCTTATTTCTATTATTATTATCGTTATAACCCCTATTTTTATCCTTATTACTATTATTATTATCGTAATAACTCCTATTTTTATCCTTATAACTATTATTATTATCGTAATAACTCTTAGTTTTATGCTTATTACTATTATTATTATCGTAATAACTCTTATTTTTATCCTTATTTCTGTTATTATTATCATTATAGCTATTACTTTCAGTCACATTCCTATTTATATTATGTAATAACTCTTATTTTCATCCTTATTTCTATTATTATTATCGTAATAACTCTTATTTTTATCCTTATAACTATTATTATTATCGTAATAACTCCTATTTTTATCCTTATAACTATTATTATTATCGTAATAACTCTTACTTTTATCCTTATTCCTATTTTTATTATCGTAATATCTCTTATTCTTATCCTTATTTCTATTATTATTATCGTAATAACTCCTATTTTCATCCTTATAACTATTATTATTATCGTAATAACTCCTACTTTTAACCTTATTACTATTATTATTATCGTAATAACTCTGATTTTTATCCTTATTTCTGCTATTATTATCACTGTAACTATTACTTTCAGGCATATTCCTATTTTTATTATGTAATAACTCTTATTTTTATCCTTATTTCTATTATTATTGTCATTATAACTATTACTTTCAGCCATATTCCTATATTTATTATGTAATAACTCTTATTTTTATCCTTATTTCTGTTATTATTATCATTATAACTATAACTTTCAGCCATATTCCTATTTTCATTATGTAATAACTCTTATTTTTATCCTTCTTTCTATTATTATTATCGCAATAACTCTTATTTTTATCGTTATAACTATTATTATTATCGTAATAACTCCTATTTTTATCCTTATAACTATTATTATTATCGTAATAACACTTATTTTTATCCTTATTTCTGTTATTATTATCATTATAACTATTACTTTCAGTCACATTCCTATTTTTATTATGTAATAACTCTTATTTTCATCCTTATTTCTGTTATTGTTACCGTAATAACTTTTATTTTTATCCTTATAACTATTATTATTATCGTAATAACTCTTATTTTTGTCCTTATTCCTATTTTATCATCGTATTAACTCTTACTTTTATCCTTATTACTATTGTTATTATCGTAATAACTCTTATTTTTATCCTTATTACTATTACTATTATCGTAATAACTCTGATTTTTGTCCTTATTTCTATTATTATTATCATTATAACCATTACTTTCAGCCATATTCCTATTTTTATTATGTAATAACTCTTATTTTTATCCTTATTACTATTTTTATTATCGTAATATCTCTTATTCTTATCCTTATTTCTATTATTATTATCGTAATAACCCCAATTTTTATCCTTATAACTGTTATTATTATCGTAATAACACTTATTTTTGTCCTTATTTCTGTTATTATTATCATTATAACTATTACTTTCAGCCATATTCCTATTTTTATTATGTAATAACTCTTATTCTCATCCTTATTTCTATTATTATTATCGTAATAACTCTTATTTTTATCCTTATAACTATTATTGTTATCGTAATAACTCCTATTTTTGTCCTTATTCCTATTTTATCATCGTATTAACTCTTAATTTTATCCTTATTACTATTACTATTATCGTAATAACTCTTATTTTTATCCTTATTACTATTATTATTATGTAATAACTCTTATTTTCATCCTTATTTCTATTATTATTGTCATTATAACTATTACTTTCAGCCATATTCCTATTTTAATTAGGTAATAACTCTTATTTTTATCCTTATTTCTATTATTGTTATCGTAATAACTCTTATTTTTATCCTTATTTCTGTTATTAATATCATTATAACTATTACTTTCAGCCACATTCCTATTTTTATTATGTAATAACTCTTATTTTTATCCTTCTTTCTATTATTATTATGTAATAACTCTTATTTTCATCCTTATTTCTATTATTATTGTCATTATAACTATTACTTTCAGCCATATTCCTATTTTAATTAGGTAATAACTCTTATTTTTATCCTTATTTCCATTATTGTTATCGTAATAACTCTTATTTTTATCCTTATTTCTGTTATTAATATCATTATAACTATTACTTTCAGCCACATTCCTATTTTTATTTTGTAATACTCTTATTTTCATCCTTATTTCTATTATTGTTATCGTAATAACTTTTATTTTTATCCTTATTACTATTATTATAATCGTAATAACTCTTATTTTTGTCCTTATCCCTATTTTATCATCGTATTAACTCTTACTTTTATCCTTATTACTATTATTATTATCGTAATAACTCTGATTTTTGTCCTTATTTCTATTATTATTATCATTATAACCATTACTTTCAGGCATATTCCTATTTTTATTATGTAATAACTCTTATTTTTATCCTTATTACTATTATTATTATCGTAATAACTCCTATTTTTATCCTTATAACTATTATTATTATCGTAATAACTCTTACTTTTATGCTTATTACTATTATTATTATCGTAATAACTCTTATTTTTATCCTTATTTCTGTTATTATTATCATTATAACTAATACTTTCAGCCATATTCCTATTTTTATTATGTAATAACTCTTATTTTTATCCTTCTTTCTATTATTATTATCGCAATAACTCTTATTTTTATCCTTATAACTATTATTATTATCGTAATAACGCCTATTTTTATCCTTATAACTATTATTATTATCGTAATAACTCTTACTTTTATCCTTAATCCTATTTTTATTATCGTAATATCTCTTATTCTTGTCCTTATTTCTATTATTATTATCGTAATAACTCCTATTTTTATCCTTATAACTATTATTATTATCGTAATAACTCCTACTTTTAACTTTATTACTATTATTATTATCGTAATAACTCCGATTTTTATCCTTATTTCTGCTATTATTATCACTATAACTATTACTTTCAGGCATATTCCTATTTTTATTATGTAATAACTCTTATTTTTATCCTTATAACTATTATTATTATCGTAATAACTCTTATTTTTATCCTTATTTCTGTTATTATTATCATTATAACTATTACTTTCAGTCATATTCCTATTTTTATTATGTAATAACTCTTATTTTCATCCTTATTTCTGTTATTGTTATCGTAATAACTTTTATTTTTATCCTTATAACTATTATTATTATCGTAATAACTCTTATTTTTATCCTTATTTCTGCTATTATTATCACTATAACTATTACTTTCAGGCATATTCCTATTTTTATTATGTAATAACTCTTATTTTTATCCTTATTTCTGTTATTGTTATCGTAATAACTTTTATTTTTATCCTTATAACTATTATTATTATCGTAATATCTCTTACTTTTATCCTTATTCCCATTTTTATTATCGTAATATCTCTTATTCTTATCCTTATTTCTATTATTATTACCGTAATAACTCCTATTTTCATCCTTATAACTATTATTATTATCATAATAACTCTGATTTTTGTCCTTATTTCTATTATTATTATCATTATAACCATTACTTTCAGGCATATTCCTATTTTTATTATGTAATAACACTTATTTTTATCCTTATTTCCATTCTTATTAACGTAATAACTCTTATTTTTATCCTTATAACTATTATTATTATCGTAATAACTCCTATTTTTATCCTTATAACTATTATTATTATCGTAATAACTCTTACTTTTATCCTTATTCCTAATTTTATTATCGTAATATATCATATTCTTATCCTTATTTCTATTATTATTATCGTAATAACCCCTATTTTTATCCTTATTACTATTATTATTATCGTAAT
Organism: Megachile willughbiella; assembly: GCA_945859595.2. Taxonomy (NCBI): domain Eukaryota; kingdom Metazoa; phylum Arthropoda; class Insecta; order Hymenoptera; family Megachilidae; genus Megachile; species Megachile willughbiella. The sequence continues at coordinate 6,446 of CAMAOD020000041.1, read as the reverse complement.
AACTCCTATTTTTATCCTTAGAACTATTATTATTATCGTAATAACTCTTAGTTTTATGCTTATTACTATTATTATTATCGTAATAACCCCTATTTTTATCGTTATAACTATTATTATTATCGTAATAACTCTTAGTTTTATGCTTATTACTATTATTATTATCGTAATAACTCTTATTTTTATCCTTATTTCTGTTATTATTATCATTATAACTATTACTTTCAGCCATATTCCTATTTTTATTATGTAATAATACTTATTTTTATACTTATTTCCATTCTTATTAACGTAATAACTTTTATTTTTATCCTTATAACTATTATTATTATCGTAAAGCTCTTATTTTTGTCCTTATTCCTATTTTATCATCGTATTAACTCTTACTTTTATCCTTATTACTATTATTATTATCGTAATAACTCTTATTTTTATCCTTATTACTATTATTATTATGTAATAACTCTTATTTTCATCCTTATTTCTATTATTATTATCATTATAACTATTACTTTCAGCCACATTTCTATTTTTATTATGTAATAACTCTTATTTTCATCCTTATTTCTATTATTATTGTCATTATAACTATTACTTTCAGCCATATTCCTATTTTTATTATGTAATAACTCTTATTTTTATCCTTATTTCCATTCTTATTAACGTAATAACTCTTATTTTTATCCTTATAACTATTATTATTATCGTAATAACTCCTATTTTTATCCTTATAACTATTATTATTATCGTAATAACTCTTACTTTTATCCTTATTCCTAATTTTATTATCGTAATATATCATATTCTTATCCTTATTTCTATTATTATTATCGTAATAACCCCTATTTTTATCCTTATTACTATTATTATTATCGTAATAACTCCTATTTTTATCCTTATAACTATTATTATTATCGTAATAACTCTTAGTTTTATGCTTATTACTATTATTATTATCGTAATAACTCTTATTTTTAGCCTTATTTCTGTTATTATTATCATTATAACTATTACTTTCAGCCATATTCCTATTTTTATTATGTAATAACTCTTATTTTTATCCTTCTTTCTATTATTATTATCGCAATAACTCTTATTTTTATCCTTATAACTATTATTGTTATCGTAATAACTCCTATTTTTATCCTTATAACTACTATTATTATCGTAATAACTCTTACTTTTATCCCAATTCCTATTTTTATTATCGTAATATCTCTTATTCTTATCCTTATTTGTATTATTATTATCGTAATAACCCCTATTTTTATCGTTATAACTGCTATTATTATCGTAATAACTCTTACTTTTATGCTTATTACTATTATTATTATCGTAATAACTCTTATTTTTATCCTTATTTCTGTTATTATTATCATTATAGCTATTACTTTCAGTCACATTCCTATTTATATTATGTAATAACTCTTATTTTCATCCTTATTTCTATTATTATTATCGTAATAACTCTTATTTTTATCCTTATAACTATTATTATTATCGTAATAACTCCTATTTTTATCCTTATAACTATTATTATTATCGTAATAACTCTTACTTTTATCCTTATTCCTATTTTTATTATCGTAATATCTCTTATTCTTATCCTTATTTCTATTATTATTATCGCAATAACTCCTATTTTCATCCTTATAACTATTATTATTATCGTAATAACTCCTACTTTTAACCTTATTACTATTATTATTATCGTAATAACTCTTACTTTTATCCTTATTCCTAATTTTATTATCGTAATATATCATATTCTTATCCTTATTTCTATTATTATTATCGTAATAACCCCTATTTTTATCCTTATTACTATTATTATTATCGTAATAACTCCTATTTTTATCCTTAGAACTATTATTATTATCGTAATAACTCTTAGTTTTATGCTTATTACTATTATTATTATCGTAATAACCCCTATTTTTATCGTTATAACTATTATTATTATCGTAATAACTCTTAGTTTTATGCTTATTACTATTATTATTATCGTAATAACTCTTATTTTTATCCTTATTTCTGTTATTATTATCATTATAACTATTACTTTCAGCCATATTCCTATTTTTATTATGTAATAATACTTATTTTTATACTTATTTCCATTCTTATTAACGTAATAACTTTTATTTTTATCCTTATAACTATTATTATTATCGTAAAGCTCTTATTTTTGTCCTTATTCCTATTTTATCATCGTATTAACTCTTACTTTTATCCTTATTACTATTATTATTATCGTAATAACTCTTATTTTTATCCTTATTACTATTATTATTATGTAATAACTCTTATTTTCATCCTTATTTCTATTATTATTATCATTATAACTATTACTTTCAGCCACATTTCTATTTTTATTATGTAATAACTCTTATTTTCATCCTTATTTCTATTATTATTGTCATTATAACTATTACTTTCAGCCATATTCCTATTTTTATTATGTAATAACTCTTATTTTTATCCTTATTTCCATTCTTATTAACGTAATAACTCTTATTTTTATCCTTATAACTATTATTATTATCGTAATAACTCCTATTTTTATCCTTATAACTATTATTATTATCGTAATAACTCTTACTTTTATCCTTATTCCTAATTTTATTATCGTAATATATCATATTCTTATCCTTATTTCTATTATTATTATCGTAATAACCCCTATTTTTATCCTTATTACTATTATTATTATCGTAATAACTCCTATTTTTATCCTTATAACTATTATTATTATCGTAATAACTCTTAGTTTTATGCTTATTACTATTATTATTATCGTAATAACTCTTATTTTTAGCCTTATTTCTGTTATTATTATCATTATAACTATTACTTTCAGCCATATTCCTATTTTTATTATGTAATAACTCTTATTTTTATCCTTCTTTCTATTATTATTATCGCAATAACTCTTATTTTTATCCTTATAACTATTATTGTTATCGTAATAACTCCTATTTTTATCCTTATAACTACTATTATTATCGTAATAACTCTTACTTTTATCCCAATTCCTATTTTTATTATCGTAATATCTCTTATTCTTATCCTTATTTGTATTATTATTATCGTAATAACCCCTATTTTTATCGTTATAACTGCTATTATTATCGTAATAACTCTTACTTTTATGCTTATTACTATTATTATTATCGTAATAACTCTTATTTTTATCCTTATTTCTGTTATTATTATCATTATAGCTATTACTTTCAGTCACATTCCTATTTATATTATGTAATAACTCTTATTTTCATCCTTATTTCTATTATTATTATCGTAATAACTCTTATTTTTATCCTTATAACTATTATTATTATCGTAATAACTCCTATTTTTATCCTTATAACTATTATTATTATCGTAATAACTCTTACTTTTATCCTTATTCCTATTTTTATTATCGTAATATCTCTTATTCTTATCCTTATTTCTATTATTATTATCGCAATAACTCCTATTTTCATCCTTATAACTATTATTATTATCGTAATAACTCCTACTTTTAACCTTATTACTATTATTATTATCGTAATAACTCTGATTTTTATCCTTATTTCTGCTATTATTATCACTGTAACTATTACTTTCAGGCATATTCCTATTTTTATTATGTAATAACTCTTATTTTTATCCTTATTTCTGTTATTATTATCATTATAACTATAACTTTCAGCCATATTCCTATTTTCATTATGTAATAACTCTTATTTTTATCCTTCTTTCTATTATTATTATCGCAATAACTCTTATTTTTATCGTTATAACTATTATTATTATCGTAATAACACTTATTTTTGTCCTTATTTCTGTTATTATTATCATTATAACTATTACTTTCAGCCATATTCCTATTTTTATTATGTAATAACTCTTATTCTCATCCTTATTTCTATTATTATTATCGTAATAACTCTTATTTTTATCCTTATAACTATAATTATTATCGTAATAACTCCTATTTTGGTCCTTATTCCCATTTTATCATCGTATTAACTCTTAATTTTATCCTTATTACTATTATTATTATCGTAATAACCCCTATTTTTATCCTTATAACTATTATTATTATCAGAATAACTCTTACTTTTATGCTTATTACTATTATTATTATCGTAATAACTCTTATTTTTATCATTATTTCTGTTATTATTATCATTATAACTATTACTTTCAGGCATATTCCTATTTTTATTATGTGATAACTCTTATTTTTATCCTTATAACTATTATTATTATCATAATAACTCTTATTCTTATCCTTATTTCTATTATTATTGTCGTAATAACTCCTATTTTTCTCCTTGTAACTATTATTATTGTCGTAATAACTCTTATTTTTATCCTTATTGCTATTATTATTATCGTAATAACTCTTATTTTTATCCTTATAACTATTATTATTATCGTAATAACTCCTATTTTTATCCTTATAACTATTATTATTATCGTAATAACTCCTATTTTTATCCTTATAACTATTATTATTATCGTAATAACTCTTACTTTTATCCTTAATCCTATTTTTATTATCGTAATATCTCTTATTCTTATCCTTATTTCTATTATTATTATCGTAATAACTCCTATTTTTATCCTTATAACTATTATTATTATCGTAATAACTCCTACTTTTAACCTTATTACTATTATTATTATCGTAATAACTCTGATTTTTATCCTTATTTCTGTTATTATTATCACTATAACTATTACTTTCAGGCATATTCCTATTTTTATTATGTAATAACTCTTATTTTTATCCTTATTACTATTATTATTATCGTAATAACTCTTATTTTTATCCTTATTTCCATTCTTATTATCGTAATAACTCTTATTTTTATCCTTATAACTATTATTATTATCGTAATAACTCCTATTTTTATCCTTATAACTATTATTATTATCGTAATAACTCTTACTTTTAACCTTATTCCTAATTTTATTATCGTAATATCTCTTATTCTTATCCTTATTACTTTTATTATTATCGTAATAACTCTGATTTTTGTCCTTATTTCTATTATTATTATCATTTTAACCATTATTTTCAGACTTACTCCTATTTTTATTATGTAATAACTCTTATTTTTATCCTTATTTCTATTATTATTGTCATTATAACTATTACTTTCAGCCATATTCCTATTTTTATCATGTAATAACTCTTATTTTTATCCTTATTTCCATTCTTATTATCGTAATAACTCTTATTTTCATCCTTATTTCTATTATTATTGTCATTATAACTATTACTTTCAGCCATATTCCTATTTTTATTAGGTAATAACTCTTATTTTTATCCTTATTTCTATTATTGTTATCGTAATAACTCTTATTTTTATCCATATAACTATTATTATTATCGTATTAACTCTTATTTTTGTCCTTATTCCTATTTTATCATCGTATTAACTCTTAATTTTATCCTTATTACTATTATTATTATCGTAATAACTCCTACTTTTAACCTTAGTACTATTATTATTATCGTAATAACGCTGATTTTTATCCTTATTTCTGTTATTATTATCACTATAACTATTACTTTCAGGCATATTCCTATTTTTATTATGTAATAACTCTTATTTTTATCCTTATTACTATTATTATTATCGTAATAACTCTTATTTTGATCCTTATTTCTGTTATTATTATCATTATAACTATTACTTTCAGCCACATTCCTATTTTTATTATGTAATAACTCTTATTTTTATCGTTATTTCTATTATTGTTATCGTAATAACTCTTATTTTTATCCTAATTACTATTATTATTATCGTAATAACTCTTATTTTTATCCTTATTTCTATTATTATTATCATTATAACCATTATTTTCAGCCTTATTCCTATTTTTATTATGTAATAACTCTTATTTTTATCCTTATTTCTATTATTATTGTCAGTATAACTATTACTTTCAGCCATATTGCTATTTTTATTATGTAATAACTCTTATTTTTATCCTTATTTCCATTCTTATTATCGTAATAACTCTTATTTTTATCCTTATAACTACTATTATTATCGTAATAACTCCTATTTTTATCCTTATAACTATTATTATTATCGTAATAACTCTTACTTTTATCCTTATTCCTAATTTTATTATCGTAATATCTCTTATTCTTATCCATATTTCTATTATTATTATCGTAATAACCCCTATTTTTATCCTTATAACTATTATTATTATCGTAATAACTCTTACTTTTATGCTTATTACTATTATTATTATCGTAATAACTCCTATTTTTATCCTTATAACTATTATTATTATCGTAATACCTCCTAATTTTAACCTTATTACTATTATTATTATCGTAATAACTCTGATTTTTATCCTTATTTCCATTCTTATTATCGTAATAACTCTTATTTTTATCCTTATAACTATTATTATTATCGTAATAACTCTTA